>OX352307.1:2749760-3042260 GCA_947086415.1 Pammene aurita
AAAAATGACATAAAAATGAAATAAAAATGAAATAAAAATGAAATAAAAATGAAATAAAAATGAAATAAAAATGAAATAAAAATGAAATAAAAATGAAATAACAATAAAAATAAAAATGAAATAAAAATGAAATAAAAATGAAATAAAAATGAAATAAAAATGAAATAAAAAATGAAATAAAAATGAAAAGAAAAAAAAAAAAATGAAATAAAAATGAAATAAAAATAAAATTAAAATTAAATTAAAATAAAATTAAAAACAAAATAAAAAAATAAAAACAAAATAAAAACAAAATAAACAAAATAAAAACAAAATAAACAAAATAAAAAAAAATAAAATAAAAATGAAAATAAAAATGAAAATAAAAATGAAAATATAATGAAAATATAATGAAAATATAATGAAAATATAATGAAAATAAAATGAAAATAAAAATGAAAATTAAATGAAAAGAAAATGAAACGAAAATGAAACGAAAATGAAACGAAAATGAAACGAAATAGAAACGAAATAAAAGTGAAATAAAAAATAAAATAGATAATACTCGTATTAGATTTTGAGGATAGTTAAATTTAGACTTTCAATAGAGGTTCAAATTTCCATTCGATTAAAGTAAAACATGCAACGCTGTAATATTGGGCAAACGACATTAAAGCGCGCTTGACATACGGAGTTATACACTATACATACAGCAAGTAGGTCTAAAGTGTTCTAAACATTATAATTCACTTATCATGATGTTTATTTTCACTCCACTCTGACATCTAATAATAAATAATGATAACATCGGCACGTGTCTAAGACTTAAAAAAGCGCCGTGACGATGCGCTCGAGTCGCTCGACCCGCGCAAAGTAAGAAACAGCCATCACAGCATTTTGCCATTGAAAATTGAACCGTATTTCATCTACAGCGGCTTCGATCATTTCGAAGCGCGCGAACATCGAGCGCGTGGATTCGGAGGAATGTGTGCTTTATGAACAAGGTAGACGATTTAAATTAGCACGCAGTATGCTAAAAGGGAAGCCCTTATATAAGGCTAACACTTATAAGCGATATGTAAGGCTTGGTGAACGGATGATAAGGGTTTCATAAGGGTATTGGGATAGCGGTGCTAGCCTTTATATAAGGGCTATAAAAGCAATATAAAAGGGTATCGTCCGGGAAAGGGTATGGTTAGTTAAGCCTTATGCAAAACCCATACAAAACCCTTTATAAGGGATAGCGGGCCGGTCCCTGGTTGTCATACATTTTTTTTTCTTGTTAGAACATAAGTAATCCAGAACTGAGGTTTTGAAAATACATTTGGGGTATAAAAAAAAATCCTAAAATTTTACGTTTTTAAACCGCAATATCTTTAAAAAACTGTTAAAAATTAATACGGATTTCCACTTATTTATATTAATTTGCGGTTTTTGATCGTGTTTATTGAACAAGTTCAATTAAATATTTTTCACGCATGTTCTCCATTAAGGGTTTACTCTATCAAACAACTTACGAAATAATATTGGTCGAAATAACCTAACAGTATTGTTAAAAGGTGTACGGTGTAAGGCGTGTGTACGTGTCTACCGCGAATGCAGAAGACGCTGGTTCGATCCCAGCCCTGGGCACCGGAGGCCTAGGTCATTTTTTTCTTTGTACAGTCAAGTGCAAAAATACGTATCGAAAAAATCGTCTCATAAATATGGTACTACGCACTTATTACAACGGAATAAGATACTATGGGACATATTTTTGAGTAAGATGAGTACACCCATATTTTTACACTTGACTGTATATGACATCTTTATAAGTTTACATTAATTTCATGAATATTTTTACGTCTAAAAGTAATTAAATTGGCGTGACGTAATTTGTGGATAAACCCTAGAATATGCGCGAAATCCCAACATTTATATCAACGCCATACTTTTATCTTTGCAGCTCACCATAGAACGTAACCCAGAAACCACTCCAATGTGCAACATACAGACCGACCTCCCGGAGCCGGAGAAAGAAGACGGCAAAAAGGAGCGGCTGTTTAAGAGGAAGGGGGACGGCGCTAACAAGAGAGTCATTAAGAGGAGACAGCCGAGCTCGCCGCTGCTGTGCGACAAGGAGAAGAGTAGCAGCATGTCCAAGTTGTTAGATGCGTGAGTATTGACCACATACTACTCATCATTAAGCTTTTACAAGGAGCACGGGGTCACCACACATCAGCGCAATTTTATTCGTTAATTTCTACGATTCGAACAGCACATCTCAATAGTATTCTACACCATTTTGTAGTATAACAATCCAGGTTAGTCCCTATAACTTGATTTTTGTGGATATTTTTAATTCACATGAGTAATGATCAAAAACGTTAACTCAAATGAAATAAGCGGTCGCGCTCTCATACTAAATTAGTACGGTAGCGCTGATGTGTGGTGACCTCGAGTTGTACTTATGATATATCTAGTGTTTAAGGTTATCTGTGTGACTTCAAGATTTCGAAGGAGGAGGTTATCAATTCGTCGGGATCTTTGTTTTTTTTGCCATTTTTTTTTATGTATGTTCACCGATTATTCGAAGACGGCTGGACCGATTTGGAAAATTCTTTTTTTGTTTGAAAGAGTATCTTCACAGTTGGTCCCATTGTAACCAGCTCAGGATCTGATGATGGGATCCTGGAGAAATGGAACTCTTTAACTATTATAGGCACACCTATAGTGATTTGAGTATTTTTTACAGCAGCTCGAGCATTTGCTTTTGGAAAGGCGGAGGCTAAGTGAAGTCGGTTCTTTTTTGTTTAAAATGATTAGTATGTGCCAGTGTTGACGGCGACCCCGAGCCCGCCGGTGTCCTGTGCGACCTCTCCCGCGCGCGCTCGTTCCGCGCCGAGCCGCGCGGCGCCGCGCAGCGCGTCTTCCGCGCCTGCGACTTGTTACAGGTACATCATCATTGGCCACAGCATCTTTACAGATGTTAGTTGCAGCGTCTAGGAAGTATTTTGAGGAGGTAGTCTACATCCTACATGGACTGCGATGGCTAAATAAACCAATGGCCGATCGGCATTTCTTGCCGCATCGATCACTGATATGTGTTGACTTCTGGGGTGATCCAGCAGCTCTGCGAAGTCGTTTCCGCTTGAATTGGCCCAACCAGAGCTCGTCGTAGACAGGTATATGTATGTGTAAACTTTGTGGTCCTGTATGGGGTGGCGCTACTAAAACCAATTTTTTTGAGCTGGAGAGAGCACAAAGGTCATTGCTTAAAGTCATGTATTTTAAGCCGTATAGGTTTCCCACAACTGCATGAATTATATATAATTCAATTCAATTCAATTATTTATTTCAGGCTCTATAGGCCTAATACAATAATAACTTATTTCTAGTTGTTAGTGTAATTATCCAATTCAAAGTATATAATTAACAATAACATTTGGCACAGATAAAGTAAATTAAATTACAATGTCAAATTAATAAATTAAATTAGCATACAAATACATAATTAAATAAAAAAAAAAAAAAACTTAAAATAGAATTCATTACCTATTTAATATTCAAAATAACCGGCCTGTCACCCATGTGAACCTTGTTCCAGTGGGTCACTATTAGGCAGTCGTACTTGTTCAGTACGGCATTGAGGAGGCTGTTGGCACTGTCTCTCACTCTAAATAAGACGGAGGCAACACGTTTTCGCAATATAATGTGTGATCTTTTAACTATCAGAGAATTGTACATACTACAAATGATTATAAAGTCTCGTAAGGGAACGTACCCATACTACGTGACTAATTTTTTTACAATTTTCACCCCCTCCCCCCCTCGGTGACCAACCGTAGTATATGCCAAGACCCCCCCCCCTCCCCCTCTGGTTGTTACGTAGTAATTCTTAATATTGTTTTTTTGCAAACAGAAAGTAAAAAATATCATAATTTGACGCATATTTGTATTTATTAAAACGGCGGTTGCCGCGTAACGCCTCAAGGTGCGTGCAAACCATAATTAAAAAGTAAAAAAAAAATTGCGCGAGATTTCCCTAGGGCATAATTATAATAATTATTGATTACGTGACGTAAACCTAAACCCCCCCCCCCCCTCCCCCTTGTGACCATGAGTAGTATTTTGACGACCCCCCTCCCCCCCCTAAACGGGTCACGTAGTATGGGTACGTTCCCTAAGACTACCACCTATTTGCCAGATCTCACATCTACACGAAGAAAAAAGTCACGTATCATCCCTATACCAGATACAAGCACTGCATTTGCCAGCAGGCAATATGCATCACTGTCTGCCAAATTATACAATTCCGTCAATAAAGATTTAGAAATCTACCCTAACACATCGCATGAATGTAAAACTAGGTTAATAAAGTGACTAAAAAACTATTAATGACGGTAACTCTTATTTTAATCAGCCATAATGTTACATTATAACTCGCACGATATGAATGCTCATAAATTCGATGTATGGTAGAAATGTATTGCGAAGGTCAGTTTACTGATGAAGTAAACTAGGTTTAATTGCAAATATTTAATGCCCCACTTTAATTCTTAGTTAGTAATGATATATAAATTTAATAAATATTTTTGATTATCTTGAAAGGTACGGTTATACGCCATTTATACCAGTAATAAGGTATATAATCACTTCTTATATTATATAACAAGTTTAGCGGTCCAAGCGCCATTACACCTTTTGTCGGATATATAAGGCATATAATGTGTCATTACTCGACCGAATAGTCACATGAGCATCGTGTAGAGGTAGCTTATTACGCCATTTATACCAGTAATAAGGTATATAATCACTTCTTATATTATATAACAAGTTTAGCGGTCCAAGCGCCATTACACCTTTTGTCGGATATATAAGGCATATAATGTGTCATTACTCGACCGAATAGTCACATGAGCATCGTGTAGAGGTAGCTTATTCAGCAATATCTTATATGACTCTTTAGTCGAGTAAGATTCTTATATATAACATGTTATATAATTCGCATTTATATGACATCATGAAACTTATATAGCTATTGTGCTGTATATGTTACATGAGGTCATATAATAGCAACTACATTACTTTTACTCGACATGTCGCAAGACAGGGGCGGATCTATTTAAAGGCTTTTTGGGCTGCAGCCCAGAGCCCCGTGGATACAGAGGGCCCCAACAAAGAACAAAACAGATCTTTTTCAAATAGGTATTTCACTAGGAAAATGAAAAATGGCCAATTACTGGAAAGATCTTGGTTATGTTATGTTATTCAAAAAGGGTTGGTACTGTTTTTTTTTTTGACTTGCAAACTTTTTTCTAAAACCCCTTCTCTATACACAACCGGATTTTCTGATTGGAAACACATAGGATTTTGTTTAGAAAATCACGAAAATTCTAATGAACATAAGAATTCAATGTTAGTGTGGTTGACACGAAAAGAAAATATGTCTGTTTTAGACAAGCAGCTTCAGGAGCAATTAAATAAAGAAACAGAATATTATCATTATGTCCTAAAACGGGTTATTGCAGTGCTAATATTTTTGAGTATAAGAGGTTTAGCATTTAGAGGTTCCGAGGAAGTATTTGGTTCTCCACATAATGGTAATTTTATGGGTGCTCTAGAGTTATTGGCAGAGTTCGACCCATTCATACGCGAAAACGAGAGTTGCGACCAAACCCTGTAATATCATACTTATCAAAAACAGTATGTGAGAAAATAATTGAGATTATGGGCAAACAGATAATTAAACAAATTATAGCTCAAATAAATAACGACGACACGAAGTATTATTCAATTGTGATGGATTCAACCCCAGATCTGTCTCACGATGACCAACTTGCTATTGTATTACGATACTGTTTTTGGGGAAAAGTGTATGAAAGATGTGCATCTTTCATTAAAATTAGTAGTCATACTGGCTTGTATTTATTTAATATTATACAAGCCTTTTTGGAAACAAATGTACTACTACTGGATAGTTGCAGGGGACAGTCATATGACAACGCTGCTAATATGGCCGGAATCTACAATGATGTACAAGCACTACTAAAAGAAAAAAAAAATCCGCGGATTACGTGCCATGTGCTGCGCATTTCCTTAACCTAGTTGGTCAAGAATCCGTGAAGGTTGCAACCGAAATTGTAAACTTTTTTGGAGTAGTGCAAAAAATATACGTTTTCTTCTCTGCTTCGACCCATAGGTGGGAACTGTTAAATCGTGAAACAAAACTAAAATTTACGTTAAAAAGTTTAAGCATTCTCAATAGTTTCAGCGAAAATGACGATGAAAAAGTTGACTTCCGAAAAGAGGCACGAAATTTATTTAATAAACTGGCGAAACTAGAAACTGCAATTTTGATTGTTTTTTGGGAAGAAATTTTGGAGAGATTGAATGTAGTTAATAAAAAAATACAGTGCCCTGGTTTAGACATTGGTGAAGGCAATAAGTTAATTGTGTCATTAAAAGAGTTCGTTAAAAACATAAGGCAACAATCAGATCAGAAGCTAAAGGAATACGAAGAGAAAGCTAAAAAATTAAGTACTAGTGTGGGAACAGACTACAGTGACATATAAGAGACGCATTACTTCAAAATTTTCAGATAAATCTACAGATAAAGTCTCAGTAAACGGCGCAGAAAATTTTAAAAGAGACACGCTTAACGTTGCGTTGGATAAGATGATTATGGATTTAAATAATAGAAGCCAAGCCTATGAGACATGTAGCAAAAAAATTAAATTTTTAATGGATTTGCAAGACAAAAATAAAGAACACATAGATCTGGAAAGTGTGCGTAATATTATTGATTATTATCCAAATGACGTAGACGAACATTTAGTGAATGAGTGCATTCAGTTAAAATCTTACTTACTGCAGTCTAAGACGAAAAGAAGGTGACATTTTCTGGCTAATTTATGAAAAGAAACTTGTTGATGTTTTCCCAAACTGCTATACTTACCATCTTAAAGATTTTTTTAACGTTGCCGATCACTAGCTGTGAAGCGGAGCGCTCTTTCTCCAGGATGTCGTATATAGAAAACAAATACGGGACAACAATGTCGAACTATCGACAATAGTACATTACTACAGAGGCCGGGAAGTAGGGGGTTGCCGGCCGAGTACATATAACCCCTTTTCACGCCGAGGTATGTATAGTGCTTTTCTCAAACATGCAATGAAATAAATAAGAAACTTATCAAAAAAAATTTCGGATATATGTAGATAAGGCAATACTCGACTCGTAAACTTGTATTAATAATATAATGTATGTTGTATGTACTTCAAACACCTTCGTACTTAGGTTTTTATCTAAAATGATACTATAAGTTCAATATTACAAACGTACAAGCAAAATTTGCATTAATTTATAGAAAACATGTTAAACCAACGTTCCCACTATTACGACTAAGTATATGTTCATCTTGTTATTAATGAATTATCGTATCAACAAACTACAACAAAAATACTAATTAGACTTACCGCGTAATCAAAAACATGCGCAAAAACATTACGGAAGGCTGGATTGCTAAATTCTGACTGCATTTCATTGTCACTAAACGGATTTTAAAAATGTATATCTATTACGTACGTCGGCCATTTAAGAATAATTTTCACTTGCATTTGATCAACATCTAGACCTAATTCACTTTTATTGTACCTATAGCCAAATTATTATAGAATAAAACATATCGACATTATAATTCACAATAATATACGCAACATAATAAAATATCGGGATTTTTTTTTTAATTTTCCCACTAAAATACTTTTTTTTCACAGTATCTGCGCTGTTCGAGAGGTTGCACTTAAGGCCATTCTACAAGAGTTAAAATTAAGAAGAAAAATGTACATGGTGACTGAATAAATTCAGAACGTTACAAATATTGTCTATGGTCTCTGTTTATGCATTATTATAAAACATATTAATAAAAATCAGAACCCTCCAAATTTATTTCGTAACTATAGATTCCAATTCTTAATTTTAGCTCGTGTGTTTAGCTTGATAACCAACCTTTCACGAAAAAAAAAACATAATCAGCTGTTCCTATAACCGGTATTAGACAACAATTTGTAGGGCCCAATCTGTCAGGTTGAGAGGTGTAATAAGAATTAGGGAGCTGAAGGAGGGTTAGGGAGTGGCAGGGTACACAACCAATTGGGCCCTACAAACTGCAACGTCTAATACCCGTTTTTAATCTGCCTCCATCTTTACAATTTAAAATTATAGGAATTTGTTAATAATGTGTTATTCGTTATTTTCATGTCGATTTTATATATAAACGAAATTGCAAAATATATCATATTATTTATTGTTTTTTTTAATAGGCGTAAGTAGTGGCAGAATGTCAAACGAACCAAAAAGTAAATATCGCTTATAGCCAAAATTGGCTGAACGCCATGATCCTGTGCCACAAATATATGTGGAATGGAAATTAAAAAAGAGGCACTTGCCGGCCTAGGCCTCCAAATTTGTATGAAATTCTATTATCGACCTCTCGTGTAGCCGCACCTGAAACGTGATACTTCGCAGCCTATTATAAGGAACATAAAATCAATATTTCATTGCATGTTTGAGAAAAATCATTTATCAGTTCTTTCCATAAATTGCGATTTAACAAAGGACTTACAGTGCGATGACCAAATAAAAGAATTTGCAGCACAAAAATTCAGAAAGGTTGCTTTATAATTTATATAATATAACCATTCATAACCTGTCAATTTATTTTGCAATAAATAATGTTTGAATAAATAAATAAAATATTTTGTTGTCCTATTTTCTTCCTGTACTTAACATATGGCAATTGGGTGAGTTATTAGGTAGGGCCCCTAAGCAGTATTAGCCCAGGGCCCCACAAATTCAAGATCCGCCCCTGTCGCAAGACAGTTATATAAGTTACTGTTACTCGAGTAATTAGTCATATAAGCCTCGTTTAAACGTGATTTATTTAGCTATTTCTTATATGACTCTATAGTCATATAAGAAATTGTTAATAATATGACTATTATGCTGAGTAACTAAAAAGCTGCATAAGCTGGCTTTATATGACCGGTTCTGTATAATTTGCGTTTACATGGCTTTTATACGATTTATTAGCTGAATAAGCTCAATCTTATAAGACTACTTTGCTAGTTGGGACTCCATACAACAGCATATTGGCCAGAAAGCTTGGCATTATGTAGGCTAGACGACTAAGGGAGGAGCGGGGAGGCGGCGTGAATACCAAGTTGTACAGCGGACGCTTGCTGCCTCAGTGGCCTTAGTCGTCTCGCCTACATCATGTCAAGCTTTTGGGCTCATACCTACCCAACTTGTATGGAGTTTTACTTGCTAAATAAAATTGGAACATGTTGTCACCAGGGCGAGCTGCTCGGGTCCGGGTTCTTCGGGGAGGTGTACAAGGTGACACACCGAGACACGGGCGAGGTGATGGTGCTCAAGCAACTATATAGGCTGGACGAAGACGCGCAGAAGAACTTCTTAAAAGAGGTATGTATAATACAGGTATTCATATATCATTAAGGGAGGGCTGACCTTAACCATCGCTAGGCCCCGGGCGGCCCTTGTAATAGTACATTACTTACCTAGGGCTGTAAAAAAAAGAAAGCCCGAAATCGCAGGTATTTGGGACCCGAGCCGCAGGCGAGGGTTGTAAATATGCGATAGAGGGCTTTCTTTTTTACTGCCCGTGGTGAGTACACAAATTTACGTCCCCACCTGGCCATAATGCGAGTTTTACCGTAAGCGTAGCGAGCGGTAAAACTCACATTATGGCCAGGTGTGACGTAAAAATTTGTTCGCCACTCCCTAAGGGCGCCTCTGGTAGGAGGTATTCATATCAATAATTGTATGTTAATTTGTCGAAAAACTGACATTGATATTTAAAACATTGTGTCAGACGTCTTCAGTTTACAATGTAATTCAGTACATGCTTTATTTTGTTCCTAGTAGTCATATACATATATTGCTGCATAGGCCGGGAAACAGAGATTAACGGCCGAGTGACATATATAACAGCGCGAACATAGATATTAAGTAAGTAAGTAAATAAGCTTTATTGCACCAAAAATACAAGAATCATAAAAATATTTCATCATAATAACATGAATTGATATCTTTATTAAATAATATATACTTAGGTTTAACTATTGTAGTTTTGTTGTGTACCGTTGCGTTCCTGTATAAATATTATTAATAATTGATATCTGAAATATTATTAATCGATATTCAACCGCGACTGTCCATGTTTTGCCTTTCATGTCTCATGTAATAAAATATAATGTTTAACTACATTAAAACTCGCTTAAGACGATTTTGAATAGACCCAGCCATAAACGCATCTTAAGTAGGAAAGCGTATTATGCGGGACTGTCCTGCAGGACCTCAACTTGCAGGGACTGATATAAAAAAATTGTTTAATGTATACATTCTTTTTGCTTATAAGTACCTACTTGTCAAAAAAGTGTGAATGTGCATTAGCTACGTATCGCTACTTTGTATAATTAAGGAAACTATAGGTCTAATCTTTGTTCTTACTTGATAATGTAATGTTAATGTATGAGTGTTTGTATCTTTAAAAATCGGTTGTCTGTAAAATCGGTTTACTGACGATAGTTGAACGTGACAACGTCATAAGAAAATACTGATGGAATGGTTGCATTTTTCAAAAGAAAATTTTAATTTCACTGCACTTCATACTTGACGAAAACATGTAAATGTATTATTGTATAGCAGCTGTCCACGCGGACGCATCGCTCACTCAAGTAGGAGAGAGACAGATGTCGAACGCTGCCGAACGCGAAGGCCGATTGTGCCTCTTTGTCGCTCGTTCCGCGCTCTCGTTTGCACTTCAAGCCTTAAATGGAACGCCTCAGAGCGAGGTACGCCGCATGAGTCATGTTTTTTCGTGCGTGCAGCCGGCTCCATCAAATTAATAAAAAACGGCGTATTATACGAGAAATCGTATTAAGCGGGTTTTACTGTATTAGTATTGTTCCCCTGTAGGTGGCGGTGCTGCGATCCCTGTCGCACCCCAACGTGCTGCGCTTCATCGGCGTCCTGTACCGCGACAAGCGCCTGCACCTCGTCACCGAGTACGTCGCCGGGGGCACGCTCTACAATCTCATACAAGTCAGTACCAAGTAGGGCTCGCGGTCGATTCCGGGTTTCGGGTACCCGTTTCCAAGATCCGTTTCTGAGTAACACGAACACGGTTTTCTGGCCCGTTTCCCACGTGTAATAAAGAAACGTGTAATTAAGATCCGTTTCCACGAGTAAACGGGTAGCCGAAGCAACGTTCCTTAAATACACGCGGATCTCGAAACGTCCTTGACGAGTGGCAGAGATACGACTCGAGACGTTTAAGAGCTACTAATGAATACATGTGGTAGCTTAGGGAATTTTAGTCATGTTAAATCTTATTGCGAGTCCATAGAGTTGAAATTTAGTTAACGGTTAATTTGAACGAACCTTTTTTCCACGAAGGTAGAAGCACGGGTTTGTTTTCAATAAATAAAGGATGAATTACCTATATTAAAATAACAATTATGCCGTTTTAGCAATATAAATATTACTTCGTGATACTCAATACTTATTTCATTGAATTAATAGTGTCTCCGTTCTTTAAAATAAAGGTTCAGGTAATTATTACTTTTATACTACGACGGTGGCAAACAAGCATACGACCCGCCTGATGGTAAGCAGCTACCGTAGCCTATGGATACCTGCAACTAATGAGGTGGCACATGCGCGTTGCTGACCCTTTACAAAAAGGAGGATTTACTGTGTTGACGGCTAAAGGAACAAGATGGTCCCTCGTCGTCAACACACTGGGTCCTCTTTGAGCTCTTTGTATTAGTTATTTATTGATAAAAAAACACTATATTTGATTAAAATTAGATAGTGGTCTGCGACGGCGGTTAGAACGGTTTGGTTAGGTATTCAAATCCGGGCAAGAAAAATAATTTGAAACTTACAATGCACAGCAGCTGTAGTTATTTGAACATTTTATCCCCGATTTATTTACCCTAGTACAACGAACGGTACTCTAAATTAACGCTGAAAATTGTGTTGCCTATTATCAGTCTCCAACAAACTTTTCGCGTAATTTCACATCGCGGAATGATCATGTGCCAACTTATCAAAAGATTTTGTTTTATTTATCTCAGTTACCAACTGTACGTTTGGCCTGTTTTTATAAAGTCACTTTTCTAAATGCCGCCTTTCGAGTATAGAATGGTTTAGTTTGCGTAATATTAATTTCGTAAGGATGCCATTTTCACTGTGGGTAAATTATATACAGGTAGTTATTATTATTTTAATACAATAGTTTATTCATTAGACTTATTGCTTAGGATATTTTTTATATTAAAAAGTCGATTCTGGCACTCGCCGGCCGTTATGGCGGCACGCTCGCTTCGCTCGCTCGGCTTCGTGCACTGTTTGCTCACGGTAGATCTAATACGCTCCTCTTCGCTTCGGTCGTCGTCGCACCTAACTGGAGTCCGTCACATATGCATATGAGATTTCTGTTGTTAATATACTTGCTAACGAAACGTTATTCTTTTAATAGTTGCTTGGTCTAGTGATAGATTTGACAAATGATATTAAGTATCCCAAAAGTTTTGAGTCATTATAATAATCAGTTTTAAAACAATTCTACCAAATGAAACGTTATTATACAAAATTTTGCTAATAGTTAGTTGTTAAATGTTGGTTAGCAAGTGAAATTCGGCCAAAAAAAGTACGGCGAAAAGGCAGAACACTACAACGAATATGTAGGACATGTTCGTTGTATATATGAATGAATGTAATATTATATACATGAATATATTACTATCATTTACTAATAAATTGTTTTGAATACAATTAATTGATTTACGGTGTCATTAAAGGTACAACTTACTATTTTAAAGTTATGAGCATCAGAAGTAACAGAACGGTCCTTTTTAAAATTATCAACCATTTGTTTCCATTTCGAATCATTTTTTATCTGAAAACAGGTAATTTATTATTTTGGACACTAGATTATGTTACTATATACATTATAAATATTGTACTCATAACATGATTATCCATTATTACTAAATACACTCAACATTATCTTGATTTGTATTAGTAGTCAATAAATTGGTATTAATGCTACTTACCAGTTAAATTGGGTATTTTTTACAATTTTTTTATATTCTTCTGAGTAGCTCGTTGACATGCAATCATAACAATTTTATAACAACAAAAACCAACAAAACAAAAAAAAACTATTAACAAAACAACTAACACTATTTTAAAATGGTAAGACTAACTCGGGAAGACTGTAGTATCCAACTGACCGACTAAATGGAAAACTGAAGCCATACTAAAACTCAATAGGATATTCTATATCTTAGGCATGTTTTTTAAAAAATTATAATGAAAGTTCCTTCTACCTATAAGTATCACAGTGAAATTGGGCCGCGTGGCGTCAAAACAAAAGGAAACATTTACTATGCTATAGATTAAGTAAATCCTTTTAAAATCGTGCCGCTTAAGGTCTTGTGTTTATACAGATGTGTTGACTTTATTACAACCACATAGAGCTTAAAATAGGTGGCCATTATGATTTGGAAATCTACACGTTTGCACCAAAGGGTGTCGTAAAATCTGCATTTTATTTTATTACCTGAACGCTAATCTCAAAGTGACCCAAGTCAACTAGCAGTTTACCTGTTTTAGGATCTAAGCTTAATTGAATAAGTTATATTATCGCGGGATAACCAAAGTAGCATAAGTAATATTGGTTCTTTGTTAAAAACACCTGTGCATGGTACTTTGATAAGGCCTCTTAAATTGGTGGTTAGTTTTTTTTGCCGCTGCCGCGTATCTCATGGTAGTGAATACCAAGGACGAGATAAAACTAACAGTTCAATTGATGATGATGATGATTTTATAAACTCTTAATATAGTATAATAATGAATACCTAAGATATTTGTAAAAGTTTCTAGTTTCATTGCTGTGGAGTCCACAACAATGAAACTAGAAACTTTTACATCATTGTATACAAGATGATTCACGAGACGTGAGCAGAAACAACCCTACACAATTAATTAGTACACGCTAATGAATCAGCCGCCATCGCCATCATGTGTAAGTGAAACAATAACGCCTTTCTATTTTTTTCACCTTTTTGTTACTTATAAATTTTATTATCTGTAATCATAGTCACCTTACACAAACAAACCAATAAAGATAAAACCTCTTTAAGAATTATGACAGAACACTTTGATTATGAAAAAAAAATGTTAAATTAACTACGACGTTTCCAAAGTAACCAGACATCAATTTTACACCATAGAAATCTAAAGTATAAGAAGAAATGGCATGACAGCTAAAACACTGTCCCTAAATCCTCATCAACTTGATCAGAAAACATGATCACAATATCAGTAACATGACAACCGGTGCACTATAAATTTAATACAAACATAAAATCACTGTTTTCGCCTTTGTTACTTGTACAAATGGCAGAACAACTATTAATTCTGTAGTGTCAATTATCAAATATAAAGCTAATATTGATATGTTTTTGCCAGAAAAATAATTTAAAATAATTTAAAAAAAACGTTTTCCTATGCAAGCTGTCAAAATGGCATCCATTGCTTGATTTGTGTGCTTATTTCTTTATTTCTTAGATGTTTACCAAGCTGACGCTCAATGGGCAGCGATCTTGTGATATTTGACATTAAATCACAAAATTGAAATAATACGTCAAAAGAAATCTGCACTAGTGCCGCGGATCAGTCGATATTCTTAACTTTATCTTATCGATATTTTTACGAAGACGTGCATGCAATAAGTATTCGAATAAGTAGTAGGTATATTGTTAATTTATAACTATCAATTGATTGACATACCTGAATATTAAACGTTAGTTTGATCGTAATTTTTTCATATTTGGGGTCGTCCAGAAATCATGTGATCATATTTGACCGATTTTTGTACCCTAAGCAAGTCTAATGTCATTTCTACTGTTATGTATTGCGTATATGTTCAAGATGCTATCTCAGAAAAACAGGCATCGTAAAAATCTGCTTATGACTTAATATCAAAAAATAGAGCGGATTATTTGATCTCCGTAATTTTTTGAGTAAAATTGTTGCTTTTGGCTTTCCCGCTTTAAAAAAAAATTACACGTGATATTTTCTCTGCCCCCCCATCGTCATCATTCGGGATATTTTTCTTAAAAGCGAGTTCATTTTAACAATATTTTATATACCCTGTACATAAAAAATTGTTAAAATGAACTCGCTTTTAAGAAAAATAAATTTATGTACAGGGTATATAAAATATTGTTAAAATGAACTCGCTTCTTAAAGAACTAGACTTTATTCTAAAACACTATAAAAATGTAATAAGACAGTAAAAAGTATATTTTCTAATTATCAAAACTATGTGTAGGAAGGTGTTCATTTTGTCTAGAATATCGATGAATACATACCTCAATATATAATCATATCTACTTATATTGTGTGAAGCTGGCTAAAGCTAAATAAGTAATTAAAATATCCTACTATGCCATACAACCTCATCTGTAGTCAACTGTAGAGTATTCAATAGTAACCCTTATTTGCATCGGGTCTAACTGCTTCGGACCCGTTCGAGCCGGTATTAAGTACCCGTGTACCCGTAGGAACGTTTCTCGAAACGTTTCCATGGAAACGTTTCCTGGAGACGTTTCCGAATCCCAGCGGGTTCGTGTAAATCGGCTCCTTAGCACCGTCGGTCTTAAGTACACGGGTATTCGTCTCCGCGTGTAACACGTGTAGCGGGAGCTCTAGTACCAAGCAGAGACTTCAGCTAATAGGCATGGTGACACATGTTGAATTATGCAATACAATTTAGTTAATAGGATGCAAAATGATCAATATATCCATCTAAAGTGACAATTTATAAATTCTATTGAAATGGGTCAAAGATATTAAGCTACAAAATGTCAAAATTTTTCGATTTTTTAAAGTGCGAAATTAAAAAAAAACAATGATACCATGTATTTTTAACATTTTACTGTAAAATAAATTGTATAGCAACCATGTACATAAACGCAACATTTCACTGTAAAATTAGCAATTTCATATTTTTTCCATACTTTAAACAGGGCACTTTTGCACGTCATTTTGTTAGGAGCGTTTTGAGAAACAAATGCAAATCTCGGACTTTAAGGGCTTGTTTCACAATCTCCAGATAAACTTGTCTGCCAGTTAAAATTATTGCTGTCCTTTTCTCCAGTCATATAAAAGAAAAGGACAGCAAACATTTATCTGACAGATATGCTTTAACTGGAGATTGTGAAACAGGCCATTAGTCTCATTTCTGACTTTTGTGTTACTTTAACGCAATTGGCCCCATATAGACATTTGATCCTCACAACAAAACGAATCGATTGATACCATACATGAAAAAAATTCACCATGCCTATTTAACCAAACTGTTATTAAGGGGATGACAACAACTAAATGCCATCCCTATCTTTTTCAGCGCGAGTGAAAGTGAAACAATGTTTAGCGATTAGTATGAGAGCTCATTGCAAATTTTACAAAATTATGAATTTAAAAGATTACGCATTAATTGAGAAATATAAAATAATGAAGTTTTTAGTATTAGTGTGGTGGAATTTTGTCAATGCGTAGTTCAGAAAGAAGATATGTAGGAAAACACACAAATATATATACTATTGCGGAGTCGCGATTTCGAGTCTGGCCCGAGACAGTGATCTATTTTCAATGTTTTCCTTATTTCTATCACTCTCATACTGGTGAACTTTGCTTGCGTAACAAAGCTATCTGGAACTCTCGTTCATATCTACCGAGTTGATTTATATTGAGTATCTGAAGGTTTTAATTAATCCCTGAATATGAATATATGCTTTTCGGAATTATGTACAATAGTACAAATATATATTATGTAGTCCTTAACTTGGATTTATTTTATTGCAAGTAAACTGTTGTGTAGCCACTTCCTGTTTCCATTTTTGTTGAACTGTAGAGCTTTGTTGACTTTGTTCAGGATACTAGCATGGAGTTGTCATGGAGGGAGCGAGTGCGGCTGGCGCGAGACGTGGCAGGCGGAGTGGGCTACCTGCACCGCATGAACGTCATACATCGGGACCTCAACTCTCACAACTGTCTAGTGCGGGAGGTAATCGGTGGCACTCCTTTTTTACCCGACTGTAGAAGTCCGAAGAAAATGAAACAAAGGAAACTCAACCTAATTTTCCAAGCAAATTGAATACATGTATGGTCTGATGGCCATGGTGGGCGGCACGAAAAATTAAATTGCCTTTACCGTTATTGCGCAGTCGGGATTTTAAAAGTTTTTAATTCGATTTGTTTACTCTTTAATAGCTAACTCAAACTAGTTTGTCAAATCGGTCATTACTTTGTTCCTTTAATAAAAAAAATGAGGGCTGTTTTATCAAGAAAAAAGTTGTCTTGCTTGTATTGTGACACTGTTTGAACATTAATTAGTTTAATTACAGATACCTATATAAATTTATAATTTTCTTTATTTTAGGATAAAACAGTGATCGTGGCGGACTTCGGGCTGGCTCGAATCGTGCAACGCACGGCCAGCAGCTCGCTCGAACGACATTCCACTTTGAGGAGGAAGCGGTACACGGTACGTTTCTAACACTCAATATTCACGATGTAAATAGGTAAAATGATAGATTTGATATCCATGGACTCCAAAATTAACTATAGCAATAATAGCTTTATACTATAGCACGATTTCAACAACAATCTTGCAATAAATATTCACGTGAACCGATCACCAGATTGTTCGCAAAAAAAATTGGTTTATTTAAAATTACTAAGCTAAATATCAGCGCTTTTATATCTTCAAAAATATTGAAAAAAAATCATTGGTAAAATAAGTAAATATTTTCTCAGTAGGATTTATATTTCATGTCGTAATGTCCTGTGACTAAACGTGTGTCGCAGGTGGTGGGTAACCCGTACTGGATGGCGCCGGAGATGATGAACGGGAATGTTTACGACGAGAAAGTCGACGTGTTCTCCTTCGGGATCATATTGTGCGAGGTAACTGCGTTTATAATCGTTTTGCCTCTATCATGGAGAGTGCTCCGAGGAATTGTTCGGATTAATCCCTGCCGCCTCTTTCCGCCATCGTCCTACGCGACAGCATTACCATCATCACCACTTAGACTGTTCGCAGTCCTCAACTGTGCGTTTCTCGAGAAACTTCCTGCCTCGCACAACAAAACTGTGGAATGAACTGTCGTCTGCGGTATTTCCGGACCGATACGACGTTCAAACCTTCAAGAAAAGAGCGTATTCCCATCTTAAAGGCCGGCAACGTGCTTGTGACCCCTCTGGTGTTGCGGGCGTCCATGGGCGGCGTTAATTGCTTACCATCAGGCGATTCGTCTGCTCGTTTGCCTCCTCTTTCATAAAAAAAAGTTGATATTATGTCAGGAGAGTGCACGACCATCGTCGAATGCCAGCGTAAAGACAAATAGGACTCGCTAGGGGAGTCCAAAGGCACACTCGATGCGTTATTAAGCATTTGAACACTTGTTAATTGGCAATTGGTGGTAACGAGTACCTAGAATACGTAAAACGAGAGAGAGACAGGCATAACTATAGCTGAAGTTTAGGGAGCTTCTTCAGCTGATGTAAATAGGTATAAAGTCGGACAAATAAATCTGCCATTGTGGTGGTCTACGTATAAATATTCTATGATAAATAATAAATGTTTTGTTATTCTAGAACATGTGAAATTTAACTGCATTTCATTGATTATACGATATAAAAGTTACTTTTGAGACTAATAGCTTTACACGTGTGATTTACAAGTGTAATTGTTTTTGGTCTCCTTTGTGCAACAAAACTGAATTTATTAGTGTAAAATTAGCTAATATTTATTAGTTGCTTACTAATAGCTAATACTTTACTAGTGTAGCCTCGTGAAACGCACACTAGTATACTTGTAAAAATTATTAGCTTATGGGCTAATATTATTAGTCTAATAACCTTCGAGAAAAAGGGCCTTGTTCCGGTACATTAATATTATCGACACACGATGCGCAGCTCTAACGGTACGCTTAATAAGTTTACGTACCGACAAGCGCTTACGCCGTTGACCTAGAGACTCATTATCATCATCATATCAGCCGAAAGACATCCACTGCTGGACATAGGCCTCCCCCAAAGAGTGCCACAATGACCGGTCCTGCGCCACCCGCATCCAGCGGACTCCCGCGACCTTCACCAGGTCATCAGTCCACCTTGTGGGGGGTCTACCCACGCTGCGCCTTCCGGTTCGTGGTCGCCACTCGAGAACCTTTCCGCCCCAACGGCCATCGGTTCTACGAGCAATGTGCCCCGCCCACTGCCACTTTAGTTTAGCGATTCGGAGGGCTATATCGGTTACTTTGGTTCTGCTGCGGATGGCCTCATTTCTGATGCTATCACGCAGAGACACTCCAACCATAGTCCTCTCCATTGCCCTTTGGGTGACTTTGAGCTTTCTTATGAGGCCTATTTTAAGCAACCACGTTTCAGTACCATATGTCATCACTGGCAACACACACTGGTCAAATACTTTCGTCTTGAGACACTGCGGAATATTGGACAAAAAGATGTGCCGTAGCTCCCCGAATGCTGCCCAACCGAGTCGGATTCGTCGATTGACCTCTTTCTCGAAGTTGGATCTACCCAACTGGACAGTATGTCCTAAGTATATATAATCGTCCACAACTTAGAGTGTAAAGTCTCCGATTGTAACGGGAGTTGGTGCTACATGGGTATTTGACATGGGTCTCAGCCAAGACTACTATATCGTCAGCAAACCGAAGGTGAGTGATGTACTCGCCGTTTATGTTGATGCCTAGCCTTCTCCAGTCCAGAGTCTTGAAAACATCTTCCAGTGCAGCGGTAAACAGTTTAGGAGAAATAACATCTCCTTGCCTGACACCCCGCTGCAACGGAATAGGCTTCGAGTTCCGGTCCTGCAGTCGGACTGACATAGTGGCGTTCTCGTACAAACACTTCAGCACTTCGATATAGCGATAGTCCACTTGGCACCTCTGGAGAGATTGTAGTACAGCCCAGGTTTCGATCGAGTCGAAGGCCTTCTCGTAGTCCTCGAACGCTAAGCAGAGGGGCAGGTTATACTCCTCAGTCTTCTGTATAACCTGACGGAGCGTATGAATGTGGTATGAATGTGGTCTACGGTACTAAAGCCTTTTCGGAAACCGGCTTGTTCGGGAGGCTGGAAGTCATCTAGCCTGCGTGCGAGACGGTTCGTAATGACTCTTGAAACCAGCTTATAGACATGGCTCAGAAGTGAAATGGGTCGGTAGTTCTTCAGTAACGCGTTATCACCCTTTTTGAAGAACAATATCACCACACCTCTGTTCCATGCCTTAGGCGTTCTCCCTTCTAGTAAAACGGAGTCGAACAACTTCTGAAGGGCCATAAGGACCGGTTTACCACCCGCCTTCAGAAGTTCGGCTGTAATTCCGTCTTCACCAGGTGCCTTATTGTTTTTGAGCTGTTTAAGAGCCATTCTAATCTCGTACAGGCTGATGTCCGGGATGTCTTCGGTATAGTGTCGGGTCAGTCTAGCTCTAGGGTCTTCCGCCAGATCAACTTAGACGTAGAGACTATTATTACTTAATCCGCGCGAAAACAGTCCTTGTCGGTCTGCACTCCAGACAAGCCCTGTGTGCCGCTGTCGTGTATAGACGACTTCTCGTACAGCCTAGTGCGGTGATATCACGTCATAAATAGGGCATGCAATACCGGTATTGCTTGTATGGGCAATCCCGGAATTCCGGTATTAGCCCATACAAGCAATACCGGTATTGCATGCCCTAGTCATAAATCGATATGGTTAAGTGGTTGTTTTTTATGATAAAGACCTTCTTTTTTAACATTGTCGTGTGTAAAAAATATGTATATTTTTGGCATTTTCGTAAGAAATTAAAGTTGGTAAAAACAAAGCCAAATTCAGAAGATTTTTACCGTCGATTATAAATATCGATATTACTACTTGCAATCCCTATTAGTTGCTCAACTTGTTTACTTAAAATTTGCTTTGGCGTGTGAGTGAGCGTCTTTGCGGACTAGAACCGGCGGCCAAAAGGTTAACGCTGCATGCCGAGGTCTCCCTTGGGGAGTTCATTTATTTGTATGTTCCGAAAGAACTCGCTAGGGGAGTCGGTTGGCATGGCCTCTAGTCGTCTATAGCTGCTATAGACTGAACTCCCCTCGGGAGTCGAGCGGCATGTGAGCAAAGTTACTGAGATCTCCGTAGGGGAGTTCTTGGCACTGAGAGTGTTAAAAACGTAAAGGAATGATTTTCAGATAATCGGTCGCGTGTCAGCCGACCCGGACTTCCTGCCGCGGCGGCCGGACTTCGGGCTCAACGAGCCGCTGTTCCTCGAGCAGTTCTGCCGCGCCTGTCCGCCGCCGCTCTCCCGCGTGGCGCTGCTGGCCGCTCATCTGCGGCCTGGACATAGGTACATACACATACCAGGACTTCGGGCTCAACGAGCCGCTGTTCCTCGAGCAGTTCTGCCGCGCCTGTCCGCCGCCGCTCTCCCGCGTGGCGCTGCTGGCCGCTCATCTGCGGCCTGGACATAGGTACATACACATACCAGGACTTCGGGCTCAACGAGCCGCTGTTCCTCGAGCAGTTCTGCCGCGCCTGTCCGCCGCCGCTCTCCCGCGTGGCGCTGCTGGCCGCTCATCTGCGGCCTGGACATAGGTACATACACATACCAGGACTTCGGGCTCAACGAGCCGCTGTTCCTCGAGCAGTTCTGCCGCGCCTGTCCGCCGCCGCTCTCCCGCGTGGCGCTGCTGGCCGCTCATCTGCGGCCTGGACATAGGTACATACACATACCAGGACTTCGGGCTCAACGAGCCGCTGTTCCTCGAGCAGTTCTGCCGCGCCTGTCCGCCGCCGCTCTCCCGCGTGGCGCTGCTGGCCGCTCATCTGCGGCCTGGACATAGGTACATACACATACCAGGACTTCGGGCTCAACGAGCCGCTGTTCCTCGAGCAGTTCTGCCGCGCCTGTCCGCCGCCGCTCTCCCGCGTGGCGCTGCTGGCCGCTCATCTGCGGCCTGGACATAGGTACATACACATACCAGGACTTCGGGCTCAACGAGCCGCTGTTCCTCGAGCAGTTCTGCCGCGCCTGTCCGCCGCCGCTCTCCCGCGTGGCGCTGCTGGCCGCTCATCTGCGGCCTGGACATAGGTACATACACATACCAGGACTTCGGGCTCAACGAGCCGCTGTTCCTCGAGCAGTTCTGCCGCGCCTGTCCGCCGCCGCTCTCCCGCGTGGCGCTGCTGGCCGCTCATCTGCGGCCTGGACATAGGTACATACACATACCAGGACTTCGGGCTCAACGAGCCGCTGTTCCTCGAGCAGTTCTGCCGCGCCTGTCCGCCGCCGCTCTCCCGCGTGGCGCTGCTGGCCGCTCATCTGCGGCCTGGACATAGGTACATAAATACAGGTTTACTATTAGTTACATATACTGCCACGGTCGAAAAGAGAAGACTTTGAGTCATTACTCTAATAAATCTCATTAGATTTTGGACGTTTTTGTCGCGCGAGGCAACCCGAACATATAAATGTTTCCTCACATGTACGCTGGTTATGGATGCACATTATTCGATTCCGTACATGGCGGGAAAAAGTTGACAAGACAAGATGAAAAATTTAAGAAATTTGAACTTAACTGTTCTGCGCACCTCCAGCTTGGCTCTTGTTTACCCCGCTGCTGAGTACTGTGCTGCGGTGTGGTACAAAAGTGCACATACGGGAAAAATCGACGTCCAGTTAAACCGAACTATGCGTACCATATCTGGCTGCTTAATACCTACACCCTTACAGTGGCTCCCGGTCTTGTCTCATATTGCGCCGCCTGATCTCAGAAGAACATACGCTGCTTCAAGGAAGTGGGAAAAATCCAAAAAGGCAATGCTTCCCATAAGGAAAATTCTGGACAATCCTCCTGCCGAGCGTCTCCGATCTCGTAGGCCTATCTGGTCCGACTCCCAAATTCAAGACCCAGAACGATTCTGCACTAAGTCGCAATGGAGGAATACTTGGAATGAGCAAGCGCCACCCTCACACATCCGAGACCTTGATCCAACAAAGGAACACCACCTGGGCTTGACGAACCAAGAAAAATTTGGGTTAGGCTTAATAGAATTAGGACAGGTGTCAGTCGGTGCAACGACAACCTCCATCAATGGGGCTACAAGTCGTCACCGAACTGCGACTGTGCCCCAGATCAAACAACCACCCATATTGTGGAGGAGTGCCCCAGAAGACAGTTTGAGGGCGGACTGAGCGATCTACACGCCCTGACCGCAGATGCCAGGGATTGGTTATCAAACCTAGACATTCAATTATAGATGCATGCTTTTCTTTTCATTGTTCTTATTTTTATTGTAACATTATTCTGTATTTTTTAATGGACCCAAATAAAGCCATGCGATAATAATAATAATAATAATTTGAACTTAAAATAGAATTACACACAAGCAACCTTTTTGTGGCATTTGCTTTATCAACCGACTTCAAGATTTCGAAGGAGGAGGTTATCAATTCGTCGGGATCTTTGTTTTTGCTATTTTTTTTTTTTTTTTTTTTTTTTTTATGTATGTTCACCGATTATTCGAAGACGGCTGGACCGATTTGGAAAATTCTTTTTTTGTTTGAAAGCGTATACTTCACAGTTGGTCCCATTGTAACCATGTCAGGACCTGATGATGGGATCCTGGAGAAATCGAGGGAACTCTTCAACTATTATAAGCACACCTATGGTGATTTGAGTATTTTTTACAGCAGATCGAGCATTTGGTATTGGAAAGGTGGATGCTTAGTGAAGTCGGTTCTTTTTTGTTTAAAATTATTTTTAACCGACTTCAATTTCATAGAAGGAGGAGGTTCTGTATTCGGTTTGGGCTTTTTTTTTTATGTATGTTCACCGATTACTCCGAGACGCGTGGTCCGATTTGAATAATTCTTTTTTTGTTTAAAAGGGTCTACTTCCAAGGTGGTCCCATATTAATCTGGTGCTGTTCTGATGATGGCATCTATGAGGAATTGAGGGAACTCCTCCATTTTTAAAGGCACACGTATGGTGATTTGGGTGTTTTTTTAAGCAACTCGAGGATTTTCTCTCGAAAACCACCAATTTGATGACGTGGACTTCTTGATGATGGTTGTTTTGATGATAATGATGATGATTTTTTTTTATGTAGGATGTTGAGCGATTACTCCGAGACCCGTGGTCCAATTTGAGGAATTCTTCTTTTGTTTGAAAGTAACTACCTTTAAGATGGTTCCGCATTAATCTGGTGCTGTTCTGATGGTGGGATCCATGAGGAATTGAGGAAACTCCTCAATTTTTAAAGGCACATGTTTGGTGATTTAGGTGTTTTCTTAAGCAACGCGAGGATTTTCTCTCGAAATCCACCAATTTGATAAAGTGAACCTCATGATGATGGTTGTTTTGATGATAATGATCATGATTTTTAAAAATCTAGGATGTTCAGCGATTACTCCGAGACCCATATGGTCCGATTTCAGGAGAATTCCGGAAATCGGACAAAAAAAAGATTTTTTTTGTTTGAAAGGAACTACCTTTGAGATAGTTCCACATTAATCTGGCGCTGTTCTGATGATGGGATCCATGAGGAATTGAGGAAACTCCTCAATTTTTTATGGCACATGTATGGTAATTTGGTTGTTTTTTTAAGCAACTCAAGCATTTCCTCTCCAAAACCACTAATTTGATGGAGTGGACCTAATGATGAAGACCACATATGATATGTGGAACTTAAATCCTTACATTGAGTACGTATCATGAACTTTTTCTTATATATCTTCACCGATTATTGCGAGATGCGTTGTCCGATTATGATAATTTTATAACCACTAAAAATGGAAAAATAAAAACTTTTTGCAAAAAAAAGATAAACCGACTTCAAAAAGGATAAAATGAACTATTATATTATTTATATGCGTTACAAACTGATATGTTTGAAGTCAATCAGCTTCAATTGAAGCTGATTTGCCGGTATTGTAACTTTTTGGCTTGGCACCGACTTCAAACATATCAGTTTGTAACGCATATAAATAAAATAATAGTTCATTTTATCCTTTTTGAAGTCGGTTTATTTTTTTTTTTGCAAAAAGTTTTTATTAGTCTGAAAATCGCATAACATTTCGATTCCTACTTATATTGCAAAGGTGAATGTAAATCTATCTGTTACATTTTCACGTCTAAACTACTAATCCAATTTTGATGAACAGAGGTACCCATGTATATATACTCTGATACACGTCTACTTTGTCAATAATCAGAAAAAGGCGGCAAATTAAAAAAATATATAAACACGTATTCCTTCCATAGAAAATTTAAATATCGCGCCTTTTTCTACTGAAAAGGTGGGCCCCACACACCCAGTGTGTCTGTGTATAGAAAGATCAATCTTGCCATTGAATTCCTTTACACTTCGATATTACACCTTAGATGAAGTAGGATAAATAATTCAAACCGAAGCACGGGCTCCGTTCGAGATATGGTTAGTCCGAAAACTAGTAAAAAAGTTTATTAACAAACATCATAAGACGCGTGATTATACTTTCTCTCTGTACTAGAATGAAAACCTACGTGCAGTCAATACCGTATTAGAATAGTTCTATAGTATGAAGAACAATTCACTGAACACATACGCCTCGTTCGTTAACTGTTTTGTGATTTTCAGACTTGAAGCTGATTTTCCGGTATTGTAACTTTTTGGCTTGGCACCGACTTCAAACATATCAGTTTGTAACGCATATAAATAATATAATAGTTCATTTTATCCTTTTTGAAGTCGGTTTATCTTTTTTTTGCAAAAAGTTTTTATATTTTAGATAAGTTCAGATCTAACTTCATTTAACTTGCATCAATTTTAATATTAAACAAAAGCCGCCTCGTTTTTGGTAACATTCGTATGTTTCTGATTTCCACGACACGGTCCTAGCCTAGCGTGGGAGTCACTGATAATATGTAAATTTTATATAAAATGTATTTATAGTTAATAATAGTAGTTTATGTAACTGTTACGTAATAAGGGTCCTTAAAACATGAGTGTGGTTTTATGAAATGAGCCGCAGGCGAATTTCATAATAAGATCACACGAGTGTTTTAAGGCCTAATTACGTACAGTTGCATACACTGCTTTATCTACACTCATATTATATATATTAAATTAATTGTTCGGAAACCATAGAATGACCGCCATTGTACCGTCATGGCCTACTCGATTGTGCCGGCGCTCGCGCGGGACCAATCGAGTTGGCCATGGCGCTAACATTATGTTATCAAATTCGATGTTCCAAATTTGAAACTCATTGCTTAACAATATTTGAGCATGCAACGTTAAAATTACGTTACTGCCGCAGATAAGAAACTTATCATAGTTAAATCGTTTGTTGTAATGCTTGTCATTGTCTACGGTTTTTGAACGCATTTTAGAGTACTTACAGTATGAGTGTAGATAAAATATTTTTACCTCTTTTTTAAAATGAGGTTCAAATTTCTACAATTTTATATCTCGAGTTATAAACTTCTTCCCGCCGTATACGGGCTTATCGAATACAAAAAAATACCAATAAATATCGTAATGTTCGAAACACATCACGATATTTATTGGTATTTTTTTATACATTCCTTTTTTATACTCCTCTTCATGCCTTACCAAACGTGTCTCCCCATTACAGACCGCCGTTCGAGGTGATCGAGATCTGGCTGGAGACCCTGCGCATGCACACGGGCAGCGCGGAGGCCGAGGCGCGGCTGCTGGCCGACGTGGAGCAGTACGCGGCCGGCGGCGCAGCGCCGCGCCTGCAGCGGTCGCCCAGCAAGGTCACCTCGGCCGACCTGCCACATGAAGTGCTCAAGGTTCGCTTCTTAACCTGTCAACTGATTATTATATTTAATCAATTTATTTATGATTTTATTGAATTTTATTTAGTTTATGGTCCATTTCTAATGTTTTTTTGTCAATATTTACGCCGTCAACTAGAATAAAACAAAGCAGTTAGTGCTATTAGGAATACACTTTATTTTTATATCTAAATAATAATCAAGCATAAATAACGTAATAATCATAATATATAGGATCGGGCCAGTAACCAAACAGTTCATAAAGACGACCGTTTTGTAAATTCATATTAGTTGAATTCTTGAAATTTTTTTAGGCCTACCAAGTTTGTATTACGGTTTAAGTTGCACTATTAGCTTAAACTTCAAAGTGACTTTTTGATTAAGAACAAATTAATCCGAGATCATGTATTTTATTCAAAAATTTCGTATATGAATTGCCCAAAACTACGATAAGTTTACTTGACCTAAAAAAACAATCTAATCAATTTGATGATTTGCAGTCACCATCAACAGTGACCATCACATCGATCCCAGAAGTCCCCGGTCGGGCGCTCGG
The DNA here is from genome assembly GCA_947086415.1 of Pammene aurita. Classification (NCBI taxonomy): domain Eukaryota; kingdom Metazoa; phylum Arthropoda; class Insecta; order Lepidoptera; family Tortricidae; genus Pammene; species Pammene aurita. Next base: position 2,777,231 of record OX352307.1, read on the forward strand.
CAAGTGCGTGTCGGCGTCACACATCGGCGCGCCGCGGCTCGTCACCGTCTCCAGCCTCAGCAGGAGCCACCACGCTCTACACACGCCGGGGTACATCCTGAGACAGAGGCCTGGCAACATTGATATCACCAAGGTATGACGTCACCGGCCTCAGCGGGAGCCACCACGCTCTACACACGCCGGGGTACATGCTGAGACAGAGGCCTGGCAACATTGATATCACCAAGGTATGACGTCACCGGCCTCAGCGGGAGCCACCACGCTCTACACACGCCGGGGTACATCCTGAGACAGAGGCCTGGCAACATTGATATCACCAAGGTATGACGTCACCGGCCTCAGCGGGAGCCACCACGCTCTACACACGCCGGGGTACATCCTGAGACAGAGGCCTGGCAACATTGATATCACCAAGGTATGACGTCACCGGCCTCAGCGGGAGCCACCACGCTCTACACACGCCGGGGTACATCCTGAGACAGAGGCCTGGCAACATTGATATCACCAAGGTATGACGTCACCGGCCTCAGCGGGAGCCACCACGCTCTACACACGCCGGGGTACATCCTGAGACAGAGGCCTGGCAACATTGATATCACCAAGGTATGACGTCACCGGCCTCAGCGGGAGCCACCACGCTCTACACACGCCGGGGTACATCCTGAGACAGAGGCCTGGCAACATTGATATCACCAAGGTATGACGTCACCGGCCTCAGCGGGAGCCACCACGCTCTACACACGCCGGGGTACATCCTGAGACAGAGGCCTGGCAACATTGATATCACCAAGGTATGACGTCACCGGCCTCAGCGGGAGCCACCACGCTCTACACACGCCGGGGTACATCCTGAGACAGAGGCCTGGCAACATTGATATCACCAAGGTATGACGTCACCGGCCTCAGCGGGAGCCACCACGCTCTACACACGCCGGGGTACATCCTGAGACAGAGGCCTGGCAACATTGATATCACCAAGGTATGACGTCACCGGCCTCAGCGGGAGCCACCACGCTCTACACACGCCGGGGTACATCCTGAGACAGAGGCCTGGCAACATTGATATCACCAAGGTATGACGTCACCGGCCTCAGCGGGAGCCACCACGCTCTACACACGCCGGGGTACATCCTGAGACAGAGGCCTGGCAACATTGATATCACCAAGGTATGACGTCACCGGCCTCAGCGGGAGCCACCACGCTCTACACACGCCGGGGTACATCCTGAGACAGAGGCCTGGCAACATTGATATCACCAAGGTATGACGTCACCGGCCTCAGCGGGAGCCACCACGCTCTACACACGCCGGGGTACATCCTGAGACAGAGGCCTGGCAACATTGATATCACCAAGGTATGACGTCATCGGCCTCAGCGGGAGCCACCACGCTCTACACACGCCGGGGTACATCCTGAGACAGAGGCCTGGCAACATTGATATCACCAAGGTATGACGTCACCGGCCTCAGCGGGAGCCACCACGCACTACACACGCCGGGGTACATCCTGAGACAGAGGCCTGGCAACATTGATATCACCAAGGTATGACGTCACCGGCCTCAGCGGGAGCCACCACGCTCTACACACGCCGGGGTGCATCCTGAGACAGAGGCCTGGCAACATTGATATCACCAAGGTATGACGTCACCGGCCTCAGCGGGAGCCACCACGCTCTACACACGCCGGGGTACATCCTGAGACAGAGGCCTGGCAACATTGATATCACCAAGGTATGACGTCACCGGCCTCAGCGGGAGCCACCACGCTCTACACACGCCGGGGTACATCCTGAGACAGAGGCCTGGCAACATTGATATCACCAAGGTATGACGTCACCGGCCTCAGCGGGAGCCACCACGCTCTACACACGCCGGGGTACATCCTGAGACAGAGGCCTGGCAACATTGATATCACCAAGGTATGACGTCACCGGCCTCAGCGGGAGCCACCACGCTCTACACACGCCGGGGTACATCCTGAGACAGAGGCCTGGCAACATTGATATCACCAAGGTATGACGTCACCGGCCTCAGCGGGAGCCACCACGCTCTACACACGCCGGGGTACATCCTGAGACAGAGGCCTGGCAACATTGATATCACCAAGGTATGACGTCACCGGCCTCAGCGGGAGCCACCACGCTCTACACACGCCGGGGTACATCCTGAGACAGAGGCCTGGCAACATTGATATCACCAAGGTATGACGTCACCGGCCTCAGCGGGAGCCACCACGCTCTACACACGCCGGGGTACATGCTGAGACAGAGGCCTGGCAACATTGATATCACCAAGGTATGACGTCACCGGCCTCAGCGGGAGCCACCACGCTCTACACACGCCGGGGTACATCCTGAGACAGAGGCCTGGCAACATTGATATCACCAAGGTATGACGTCACCGGCCTCAGCGGGAGCCACCACGCTCTACACACGCCGGGGTACATCCTGAGACAGAGGCCTGGCAACATTGATATCACCAAGGTATGACGTCACCGGCCTCAGCGGGAGCCACCACGCTCTACACACGCCGGGGTACATCCTGAGACAGAGGCCTGGCAACATTGATATCACCAAGGTATGACGTCACCGGCCTCAGCGGGAGCCACCACGCTCTACACACGCCGGGGTACATCCTGAGACAGAGGCCTGGCAACATTGATATCACCAAGGTATGACGTCACCGGCCTCAGCGGGAGCCACCACGCTCTACACACGCCGGGGTACATCCTGAGACAGAGGCCTGGCAACATTGATATCACCAAGGTATGACGTCACCGGCCTCAGCGGGAGCCACCACGCTCTACACACGCCGGGGTACATCCTGAGACAGAGGCCTGGCAACATTGATATCACCAAGGTATGACGTCACCGGCCTCAGCGGGAGCCACCACGCTCTACACACGCCGGGGTGCATCCTGAGACAGAGGCCTGGCAACATTGATATCACCAAGGTATGACGTCACCGACCTCAGCGGGAGCCACCACGCTCTACACACGCCGGGGTACATCCTGAGACAGAGGCCTGGCAACATTGATATCACCAAGGTATGACGTCACCGGCCTCAGCGGGAGCCACCACGCTCTACACACGCCGGGGTACATCCTGAGACAGAGGCCTGGCAACATTGATATCACCAAGGTATGACGTCACCGGCCTCAGCGGGAGCCACCACGCTCTACACACGCCGGGGTACATCCTGAGACAGAGGCCTGGCAACATTGATATCACCAAGGTATGACGTCACCGGCCTCAGCGGGAGCCACCACGCTCTACACACGCCGGGGTACATCCTGAGACAGAGGCCTGGCAACATTGATATCACCAAGGTATGACGTCACCGGCCTCAGCGGGAGCCACCACGCTCTACACACGCCGGGGTACATCCTGAGACAGAGGCCTGGCAACATTGATATCACCAAGGTATGACGTCACCGGCCTCAGCGGGAGCCACCACGCTCTACACACGCCGGGGTACATCCTGAGACAGAGGCCTGGCAACATTGATATCACCAAGGTATGACGTCACCGGCCTCAGCGGGAGCCACCACGCTCTACACACGCCGGGGTACATCCTGAGACAGAGGCCTGGCAACATTGATATCACCAAGGTATGACGTCACCGGCCTCAGCGGGAGCCACCACGCTCTACACACGCCGGGGTACATCCTGAGACAGAGGCCTGGCAACATTGATATCACCAAGGTATGACGTCACCGGCCTCAGCGGGAGCCACCACGCTCTACACACGCCGGGGTACATCCTGAGACAGAGGCCTGGCAACATTGATATCACCAAGGTATGACGTCACCGGCCTCAGCGGGAGCCACCACGCTCTACACACGCCGGGGTACATCCTGAGACAGAGGCCTGGCAACATTGATATCACCAAGGTATGACGTCACCGGCCTCAGCGGGAGCCACCACGCTCTACACACGCCGGGGTGCATCCTGAGACAGAGGCCTGGCAACATTGATATCACCAAGGTATGACGTCACCGGCCTCAGCGGGAGCCACCACGCTCTACACACGCCGGGGTACATCCTGAGACAGAGGCCTGGCAACATTGATATCACCAAGGTATGACGTCACCGGCCTCAGCGGGAGCCACCACGCTCTACACACGCCGGGGTACATCCTGAGACAGAGGCCTGGCAACATTGATATCACCAAGGTATGACGTCACCGGCCTCAGCGGGAGCCACCACGCTCTACACACGCCGGGGTACATCCTGAGACAGAGGCCTGGCAACATTGATATCACCAAGGTATGACGTCACCGGCCTCAGCGGGAGCCACCACGCTCTACACACGCCGGGGTACATCCTGAGACAGAGGCCTGGCAACATTGATATCACCAAGGTATGACGTCGCCGGCCTCAGCGGGAGCCACCACGCTCTACACACGCCGGGGTACATCCTGAGACAGAGGCCTGGCAACATTGATATCACCAAGGTATGACGTCACCGGCCTCAGCGGGAGCCACCACGCTCTACACACTCCGGGGTACATCCTGAGACAGAGGCCTGGCAACATTGATATCACCAAGGTATGACGTCACCGGCCTCAGCGGGAGCCACCACGCTCTACACACGCCGGGGTACATCCTGAGACAGAGGCCTGGCAACATTGATATCACCAAGGTATGACGTCACCGGCCTCAGCGGGAGCCACCACGCTCTACACACGCCGGGGTACATCCTGAGACAGAGGCCTGGCAACATTGATATCACCAAGGTATGACGTCACCGGCCTCAGCGGGAGCCACCACGCTCTACACACGCCGGGGTACATCCTGAGACAGAGGCCTGGCAACATTGATATCACCAAGGTATGACGTCACCGGCCTCAGCGGGAGCCACCACGCTCTACACACGCCGGGGTACATCCTGAGACAGAGGCCTGGCAACATTGATATCACCAAGGTATGACGTCGCCGGCCTCAGCGGGAGCCACCACGCTCTACACACGCCGGGGTACATCCTGAGACAGAGGCCTGGCAACATTGATATCACCAAGGTATGACGTCACCGGCCTCAGCGGGAGCCACCACGCTCTACACACGCCGGGGTACATCCTGAGACAGAGGCCTGGCAACATTGATATCACCAAGGTATGACGTCACCGGCCTCAGCGGGAGCCACCACGCTCTACACACGCCGGGGTACATCCTGAGACAGAGGCCTGGCAACATTGATATCACCAAGGTATGACGTCACCGGCCTCAGCGGGAGCCACCACGCTCTACACACGCCGGGGTACATCCTGAGACAGAGGCCTGGCAACATTGATATCACCAAGGTATGACGTCACCGGCCTCAGCGGGAGCCACCACGCTCTACACACGCCGGGGTACATCCTGAGACAGAGGCCTGGCAACATTGATATCACCAAGGTATGACGTCACCGGCCTCAGCAGGAGCCACCACGCTCTACACACGCCGGGGTACATCCTGAGACAGAGGCCTTGCAACATTGATATCACCAAGGTATGACGTCGCCGGCCTCAGCAGGAGCCACCACGCTCTACACACGCCGGGGTACATCCTGAGACAGAGGCCTGGCAACATTGATATCACCAAGGTATGACGTCACCGGCCTCAGCAGGAGCCACCACGCTCTACACACGCCGGGGTACATCCTGAGACAGAGGCCTGGCAACATTGATATCACCAAGGTATGACGTCGCCGGCCTCAGCAGGAGCCACCACGCTCTACACACGCCGGGGTACATCCTGAGACAGAGGCCTGGCAACATTGATATCACCAAGGTATGACATCACCGGCCTCAGCAGGAGCCACCACGCTCTACACACGCCGGGGTACATCCTGAGACAGAGGCCTGGCAACATTGATATCACCAAGGTATGACGTCACCGGCCTCAGCAGGAGCCACCACGCTCTACACACGCCGGGGTACATCCTGAGACAGAGGCCTGGCAACATTGATATCACCAAGGTATGACGTCACCGGCCTCAGCGGGAGCCACCACGCTCTACACACGCCGGGGTACATCTTGAGACAGAGGCCTGGCAACATTGATATCACCAAGGTATGACGTCATATTGCAGTAAACTGGTATTTGTTGTCACAATATCATTGACATACATGTTTTCTGAAAGTTATCAATTGAAGGAAAGAGATTTTAAAATCTATGAATTTTTAATTTATAATATTTCCATACTATTGAAATGAAATGTGAAGATTATGTATCACTGATTTTTCACCACTGCCTTATTTGAAATAGTTATTTGTGCAACAAGAGAGGAAAGTTGGTTTTTCTTTCGAATGTTGATTTTGAGTCCCGAGTAAGCGAAAGATTCTATAATTGAATCACGTATGTTAGAATCTTGAGCGTAGCGAGGGACTCAAAAACACGAGATGTAAAATAACTTTTCTCTCGTGTGACACACAACTTTTCACCTCAGTAGTGAGAACATATTAACACTTTCAATGCTAAGAACTCCACTAGGGAGTTCTCTAAAACTTTGTTCAAATGCTACACGACTCCCGAGGGGAGTTCGTACTATACAATTATAGATGACTAAAGGCCATGCTATCCGACTCCTCTAGCGAGTTCTTACGAAACTTACGATTTTTCAGGGTTGTCACTATACCTCGTTTTTTAGTATTACAAAAATCGTGCGATTTTCAGGAAAACAATTTAAAAGCTGGCATATTTGCCTCATTTTCTTCACCATAACGTTAACAATAGAATATTAAATGTTATTCTCTCAAATGTTATTTTAATATTTTCTAGAGATTACTGAAATAATGAGGGTTTCCGCGATCGAGTTTTTCACTAGATGGCAGCACCGTGGCTACAGGTCTAGCTGTCACAATCCACCAATCATGTTTAACCATATATTTTTTGATTGGTGGATTTTGACAGCTACTGCCAAAAAGACCTGACGTCACGGTGCTGCCATCTAGTGAAAATCTCAATCGCGGAAACCCTCATTGATGAAACGGCAAAATCGAACGTTATTTTTCTAATCTTAAACTAGTAGTCCGCCTCGAACTCAGAACTCGCGATTTCCTTGCAAACGAGATGACCAATATAACAAGATCCTTCTGAAGATTTTTTCGCCTTCTAACTAATAATGTTTAGAGTAGGTAGGTATCCGACGTACCTCCCTAATATGTATTTATGTTCACTTTGCAAACTAAAAATGCAGAGTGACGAAAGTGCGACTTTCGTCACTGTGTATTCGCAGGGAAGTAGGCTTGTTCGAGCTGCTGAGGTGAAAATAAACAAACTCAACGACAGCTATTCATGTTTTTATAACGTTTAACAACACTTCGTTTTATCCAGGTGGACGACATATCAGAATGGCTGGACCCTCGGCCCAGCGACTCCCCCACCATGCCCGCCTTCCTCCGCAACCAGTCCGTCGAGGGTCTGGAGACCAGGGCCAAGCCAGACCCGCCGCTCCCCTTCTGCAGGCACCACAGCATCCCCGACCACTGCCAGGATGATAGACCACAGCCGAATGATGACTCGGACTCGTCTGATGATGATCTCACTGATATCACCAACTGGCACAGGTAAGCTACTTTCCTAAAGAAATATATTTAGTCCGTCAGTTAGATTATCAAGAAATATTGGACACGTATTTTTTATGTTGTCAATCAAACAGAAATTGGTGAAGATATAGCCCGTTAAAGTTCCGCGTGACGTCACATTTCAGTATAATTTTTAGTATAATGTGACGTCACGCGGAACTTTAACGGGCTATATCTTCACCAATATTTGTTTGATTGACAAAATAAAAAATACGTGTCTAATATTTTTTAATAATCTAACTGACGGACTAAATAGGATTATATTTTTTTTTACCCAGGAAAATACCCAATTGTATTGTTTGCTGCTACGTAGCAATAAATCTTATCTTGAACCAATATTGATCGTACTTATCGAACGAGCGGAGCGTAAAGCCCGCTCTACACTCGCGGCGCGAACGCCCGCGAAAGCCCGCGAAAGCCGCGAACCGCAAGTGTAGATGTTGTTCACGCCTTCGTGTTCGCGCTTCGCGCCATTTCCCGATCAGTGTCGGTTTTTTGGCCCGCGACAAAGGGTACGCGGCGCGCGAACACGAACGCAGCTACACTCGCAGTTTTTTGCAGTAGCGTACAATACATCGTGGGGAACGTCGTCGTCCATTTTCGTTGAAGTCGCGAACAAGACTGCCAAGCTTTGCGAGTGTGGAGGGACACAGTTGTGCGTAAACCGCTGCGTAAATTCACGCCGTGAATTCACGGAGCGACTTCGCGCCGCGAGTGTAGAGCGGGCTTAAGCGAAGTGAAGTTCTTACAAACAACTTCGGCTACTGAAACGTCTCGCTATTTCGATGGCTTTTTGATTTTGAGGGTTTGTTCTTTAGTAATTTTTTTCTGATCTTTGTTGGGGTTGTAGCAGAGATACATATAATTTGAGAGTTCGTATATGAGCAGGATCGATTAAGGGGTTGTGGAGCTAGAAAGCGAAAAAAAATCTTCAGAAGGGTCTTATTATATTGGTCATCTCTTTTGCAAGTAAATCGCGAGTTCTCAGTTCGAGGCGGACTATACTTACGAGGGTTGCTACTTATATATCCGGAAACAAAAAAAAACAAACAAACGTACACGGCTGAAAATGGTTTTATTGTTTTTCAAAGTATTCCCCTTGATGATCTATGCACTTTTGCATTCGCGTGAACCAATTTTTAAAGCACTTCTGCCACTCCGCCTGAGGTACCTCCATAACGTGTTGTTTGAATGCGTCGACAGCATCTTCAGCGGTCGAAAATCGTTGACCGCGTAATTTATTCTTTATATTTGGAAATAAATAAAAATCGTTGGGTGCCAAGTCAGGGCTGTACGGCGGATGACCCGTTAATTCCACATTTTGACCCTCCAAAAATAGAGTTGTTTCGCGTGACGTATGACAGCTGGCATTGTCATGATGAAGAATGATTCTTCGTCGCTGGTTAGTTTTACGAATTTGTTCAAATACTTCCGGTAAGCAAATGGTCGTGTACCACTCTGAATTAACCGTTCTACGGTTTTCTAGTGGCACTGTAGCTACATGGCCATTAATACCGAAGAAGCAGGCCACCATTTGTTTCAATGTACTTTTTGCACGAGTAACTTTCGTAGGGTTCGGCTCATTTTGAAACACCCATACCGTTGATTGTTGCTTCGTTTCGGGATCGTATGCATAGATCCAGGATTCGTCACCTGTATAGATGTTATAAACGGCTTTTGAGTCACCACGGTTATATTTTTTTTACATTTTATTGCACCATTCGACGCGAGCATCTTTTTGCTCTTTTGTTAAGTTGTGGGGTATCCAACGCGAACAAATTTTTTTTACAGCCAAATAATTATGTAATATGCTATTAATGCTGGTCATAGAAATACCCAGAGTCGCCTCTAGCTCGCGGTACGTAACATGTCGGTCGTCCATTATAAGTTTTCGCACAGCCTCGATATTTTGTTGTACAACGACCGATTTCGGGCGACCTGCCTTAACTTCGTCCGTAAGCATACTACGTCCACGATTGAACTCACTAAACCAGTGATACACAGTAGTTTTAGATGGGGCTTCATCACCAAAAGTTGAAGTTAGTTGATCTATGCACTGTTGTTGCGTTAAACCACGCCGAAAATCATAATAAATCATAGCACGAATATTTTCACGAGTGAGTTCCATTCTTGCTGCGAGATGACATTTAAAACCCGTCAAAAACAAAACACGAGCGTTAATAAGAAAGAAAAAATATACCGGTCAGTACTTAAAAAAGTTCAAATTTTACCATGGAGGTCAAATATGCTATTTAAGAAGATTGTAATCCCGGTTTCCGGATATATAAATAGCAGCCTATGTACTAGTAGTCCGCCGAAAAAGATTGAAAGTTATAAACTATTATAACATGAATTGATTACACTTGAAAAAAGCGCTGGTGGCCTGGCCGGTAAGACGTCAGACTTTCAATCCGAAAGTCTCGGGTCCAAACCCCGGCTCGTACCACTGAGCTTTTCCGAACTTATGTACGAAATATAATTTGATATTTACCAGTCGCTTTTCGTTGAAGGAAAACGTCGCGAGGAAACCGGATCTATTTAATCCCAACAAGACATATTTACCCCTCTGGGTTTGGAAGGTCAGATGGCAGTCACTTATGCCGTTCCTGGGATTAGGTTGCCGACCGAGACCTCAGGCTCAATAGAGCAAAAAGCTGGGACAAACGCTAGAAGGACGAATGGTCTAAGAGCTGGCCACGTCAGATGTGACACAATAATGAGAGCAATGAAACCTGTCTAGTTAGACTGCTTTACCATCCTTATTGCTAGGTCCGGGCATCTGGCAGCTTTTAATGGGTGGATATCAAAGTGACAGACCAACAAAGTTTTTAAGTTGGAAAAAAGTATAACCAAAATAGGTAAAAAGTGCCAAAGTTGTGTAATTTATAGAGGACAGGGCCTATATTTTAACATTAGATTAAAAACCATTGTCTATTATTGCGGAAACAAAAACAGTAGGCGACTAGCTAAAAATTGCATTTTACATCATTTGGCACTACTTTCCCCCAACAGAACCTTCTGGATATGATATAACCTAATTAATTACATAATTTCCCATAATATTTCATTAAACCCAAAACTCTAGGATTTGTTTTCTTCAAGTTATTTGCATTCTTTGACCTCCACCACTTTACAGCTGCCAGATGTCTGGATCTAGAAATAAGCATAGTATAGCAAACTAACTACATGGGTTTCGTTGATCTCATTATTGTGTGTCATATCTGACGTGGCCAGCTCTCCGTCTAGAAGAAGATGAATTGCTAATACTTAAATATTAAATCGAATCAATAGTTTTAACCCTTTAGGGGCATATATGCCTAAGTGTCAAAAAGGGTAAGGGTCATAATGTCTATTGTCAATAAGTCCGAAGGTTATAATGTCATGATTACTCATGATGTCGGAAGGTCCAGATGTAATAATATCAATTTGTCAAAAAGTTACAATGTTATGTTACCCTAATGTCAAAATGTCTAGGTGTCACAAAGTCCAAATTGTCAAAAAGTCCACATGTTATATTTCCCATATGTTAAAAGGTCTTGGTGTCAAAAAGTCTACATATCATATTTCCCTTATGTCGAAATGTCCTGGTGTCAAAATGTCCACCTGTCTGCCCTTACTGTAAAAGAAGTCGAATCGAGAAGTCAAAAGTCTCATCTCGGGTGATGTATTGAAAGGTTGCCATAGAAACTATGACTAGAAGGTGCCCATAAGAACTCTGTAATAAAACACTGCAACCTCATTGTGTAATTCTACAAGGGTTTGTTATTATATTATTCTAACAGTTAATCACATCGGAAATGACGAGTTTAGACTTAGAGATGTAGCTAATATAAATCGATGGTCATAAATTAGTACATTTATAGTCATTCCTTTTAGTTCCCTAGTAAATGGAGAGTATGATTATGAGGGGCGATTGAAACCTGGTTGCTAAGGACGTATACTTATACCAAAATTCAATTTTATTAACGATCACTAAACTAAGTCGCGACAGACAGACGGATATGGCGAAACTAGAAGGGTTCCTAGTTGATTAAAGAACCCTAATAATGGTCCAAGAGCAGGCATAATAGTGACAATGTAAAAAAGGTACCTACCTACTTAAGTTGATTCTAAACAGTTTGGCTAAGTTATTACATTATAACTATTATAAGTGCATTGTAATGTGCCTAAATTGAAGAATATAGATATTTGTGCAACAAGAGAGCAAAGTTAGTTTTTGCTTCGAGTGTTAATTTTGAGTCCCGAGCGTAGCGAGTGATTCTAGGTTAGAATCTTGAGCGTAGTGAGTGACTCAAAGGCACGAGGTGCAAATAACTTTGGTGTCATGTTGCTTATACAACTTTTCACCTCAGCAGTGAGAACATAGCAGAAAATTTAAATAATTTTTCACTCCCACTGACTTCCACTCCATCCCGATCAATCCCACTTCACTTCCGCTCAATTTCCGCCACTCCTACTAGACTCTAATCACTTCCGCTCTAATTCCGCCAGTTCCGCTCAACCTCCACCTAGTACCGCTTTACTTCCAATAACTTCCACTCAATTCCCGCAACTTTTAATGAGTTCCGCTCAAGTTCCGGTCCAGTTTCGCTCCATTTCCGCCAGTTCCGCTCCACCTCCACCTAGTACACCGCTTTACTTCCAATGACTTCCACTCAACTCCCGCCACTTTTAATGAGTTCCGCTCAAGTTCCGCTTCTATTCCGCCATGCCGCTCAACTTCCACCCAGTTCCGCTACACTTCCACTGACTTCCAGTCTATTTTCGCCACTTTTAGTGACTTCCACTCCAATTCCGCCAATTCCGCTCTAAATCCGCCAGTTCCGCTCCATTTCCGCCAGTTTTCCTACACTTCCGACCAGTTCCGCTTCACTTCCACTCTACTTCCACTCAATTCCCGCAACTTTTACTGAATCCCGCTCCAGTTCCGCTCCAATTCCGCCAGTTCCGCTCCACTTCCACCCAGTTCCGCTTGTCTTCCGCTCTACTTTCACTGACGCCCACTCAATTCTCGCCTCTTTTACTGACTTCCGATCAAATTTCGCCACTTATTACAAATAGCACATTTACTCAAAACTAGTGCCTGCGCAAAATCTTGTGATTAGGTGTCTAAGCTATTTTGGTGTGCATCGGGGGTCTGGTATTCAAATAAAAAAGGAAAGCGAGAATATGAAGTTTGAAAATATTACCTTCTCTGTGTTTTTACTGAGGACATCTCAAGGTCATTTTGGCTCGCAGCAAAATTGAATTTTGCTCACTGTTATTGAGCACTAAAGAACCCCTGTTCAAGCTGCTGAGGTGAAAAATATATTTTATCTTTTTTATCTTTAGGTATACTAACACATCCCAAAACACATAACTTTGCCAGTTGCCTTTCCCATTGAAAAGTGGACATTTTGACACCTGAACTTAATGACACATGGGGATTCTGCCAGTAGGGGATTATATCATTCGAACTATTTGACAATTGATATTGTGACACCTGGCCATTATGGCAATAGTCCATAATAACAGTTTGACCTAATGACAAATAGATGTTTTTACATCTGCACTTTCCGACATCATGGTATTATAACATTCGGGTAAATTGACTAATTGACATTATGACCCTTAGCCTTTCTGACACTTGGACACGTATGCCCCTAAAGGGTTTTAACGGCAAACCACCCACAAAAATACCCACATAGGTAAACACAGACTTCTTCCAGTAATTAATCTTTGTCACATATTACCCTAATAAGTGTTACAAGTTGCCCCACGATTCTGCCTTTATAGATAGCTGCATACAAATAAAAATAATTAATTCATAACGCCAAGTTACAGGTCAGGCTTAGGTCTAGGAAATACATTAGGTATTGCGGATTGTACAATAGGTACAGGTATAATAATAATAATAATAATAAATACTCTTTATTGCACACCTCATACAGTTACAAGCACAAATTTTACAATTAGATAAATTTAGGTAGAGGTAACAACAGGCGGTCTTATCGCTAATGAGCGATTTCTTCCAGACAACCTTTAGGTATAGGTACAATATCGATAGTCACTAGTTTATTGGATTGGTCAAAATTGTTGTCTCATGTCAACATATAACACGTTTATTGTCTCTAACATAATTTAACACAAATTATTTTAAGCAAAAAACAACCGATTTCACTTACGCCTCCACCTTTCCAAAAGCAAATGCTCGAGCTGCTGAAAAAGATACTACAATCACTATAGGTGTGCCTATAATAGTTGAAAAGATGAGATCTGGACCTGATCACAATGGGACCAACTGTAAAGTATGCTCTTTCAAACAAAAAAATAATTTTTCAAATCGGTCCAGCCGTCTTCGAATAACCGGTGAACATACTTAAAAAATTAAGCAAAAACAAAGATCCCGACTAATTAATAACCTCCTCCTTCGAAATCTTGAAGTCGATTGATAAAGATTTATACTGATAAATAAATACATACTTTCAGAAACGTCTTAAACGTCGGAACATCCTTCAAGAAACTCGAAAAAATGGAAGTAGACCAACCAAAAAACATCCTAGCGGGCATCGTGAAGAAAGGCGAAAATCTACTCAAGAAAAACAGCTATGACGTCACCAACGTCACCCTTAGAAACCCAGACTGCAACGAACGAAAGATTCCTGAAGTGGATTGTAGGAGATTTAACATAGATTACCTAAACAAAAGCCCAGTTATGGCCGTAGCGGTGAAAAACATTCAAAAAGAATCGAAACCTGTAGAAAAAACGGGATTTTTCACGAAGAAACTCCTCTCGCCAAAGTTGAGTAGGCTCTTCAAGCCGAACACGGCGGAAGTGGTGAGGAGTAAGCCGGAAGTAGTGAGGAGTAAGCCGGAAGTGGTGAGGAGTAAGCCGGAAGTAGTGAGGAGTAAGCCGGAAGTGGTGAGGAGTAAGCCGGAGGTGGAGGATAGGGAGGAGAAGAGTCGCAGCAAGTTCTTTATACAGCGGCCCGCGTCGCCCAGCAACCTGTACCGGGGACACCGGGTGAGGCCTGTTGATGACTCTAAGGTGAGAACATTTGTGTCAATCAGAAGAAAAAAGGATCCAGTATGTGGACGATGAGGGACCCTCTTGTTCCTTTACCCGTCAGCACAATGAATCCTCCTTTTTGTAAAGGGTCGGCAACCTTTGTAGTTGCAGGCGTCCATAGGCTTGCTTGCCACCGTCGTGGTATTAAAAAATCATCGACATATAATATAAAGACGGGTAAATTCAAGCAAAGCTCATATGAAAACACCCATTTTTACGTTTACAAAACTAAAATGTCTTATGTTATGTCTTGTTAACCAATCAATCAAGTACCCATTCTTTAAGCGTATTTTATTGTGTTAACCTTAATTCCGCAAAGGTTTCATGCCATTTCACCAATAAGATAAGTTACCGTGTTGCGAGTGGTCAAAATCAATTTTACAATTAAGTTTAATTGTAAAGTAGATATATACCCAAATTAAATAACTGAAATGTCAAGTTAACGCATAATAAATACTCCAAGTTTGACAAGTTAGTAATATATTAATATGTATGCGTAAAATACAAATACTTACCGATTATAAGAAATATTGTCATTTTGGCGCTCAATATATCGTACTACGCCTGGAAAAGGGTTAAGTCCCACTTTGCTAAAACTACACAACATACGCTATCTATTAGTGAAAGAATCAAGTCTTTATGTGTTTGTACATGTGGACGATGAGGGACATCGTCCACCTTGTGGTGGGACCTTTCACTAAACTGGTCCACATTTATTTTACTAAATTATTTAATGGAGAATTGAAAAATTTACCGCCCCAGTCTAGAACGAATTTATGGTACTTCGTCTTCGGCCCATACTGCCATATCGATACATACCCGATGGGGGAGAATATATCACGCATTTTTACAAGCCTTAAAAAATCTTCAAAATGTTTTTTTAATACAATTGCTCAAAAAGTCTAGTTTATGTAGCTGCAAATCGTGCGTAAAGTTTGATTTTACGCACGATTTTCAGATCAGAATTTTAAATAGATTCAGAATAATAAATGAGTATTATGCGAGACCCGCTTATAAATGACCCACCTGAACTAAGCGATTGGGCATAAAGGAGTATTATGCGAGACCCAATAGTATTACTTGAACAACGCGCGATTGAACGAAGCTGTCTTTCGTACACTGACAGAATATATATGTAATTTTATTTCATTGTAGTTTTTTCGCAATTGTATTAAAAAACGTTGTTCGACACACGTGCGGAAGAGTAATTTTCACTCGTCCCGAGTCTTGACCCTCGCCTCTCGGCTCGGGCCAAGTAACCTCGGTACTCGTGCAAAATGACATACTTCTCGCACTTGTATCGAAAACTACTGTTATGTGTTTATGTAATGTAATAAGTAGTGTTTATGAATTTCTTAAATTTTATTGGTTTACCAGTAACTGTTTCACTGATGCATACTTACATAAATATTGAAAAAACTAAGAGCTAAGTGTACATTAAAATGGAGGTAAAGCCTGACCAGAAATGTATGATCATTGTCAAGAGGGCGCTATTATTGTCATTCATATGGCAACAGTTCACTATAGTCAAATAGTACATTATTCTCTATGGTATAATGTCATCTTGATTTGCTTACCTGTCAGCTCTGATGTTAATTTGTAAATGTTTCGTAGTGAAATTATTTCATTTCCCGAGCGTTTTATTTCCAGTAGTTTATTACATACATTATTTACAATGTACTGATTTAAACTTACACGATGTTCACTCATTATTATGATAAAAACGGGACTTAATCGCGTACACTCACTTTTATTATTTTCCTGACGTTTCGAGCGTGCCGTAACGCTCGTGGTCGCAGGCAGACTGGCGAGGAATTGTATCAGCATCTCCTAGCTGCGCGGGTTTTTCGAACTACCCGCACTTGGTCTCGATTATCCACATTCACGCTAGGGTTGTCACTCTGCCTACACACAACACTCACGACATCTGGTGGTTTGGAAATGCAAGTATTTTCACGCTTACATTTGCTGATCACTGGATTCCACGAAGACGAGATCCCCTGTCCCTCGTTCTGGTTGAAATTCTTATGCTTCCTAATTTCAATAGCCTCTCGTAGTTTCCTGCTATAACGAAGACGTTCTGTAGAGAGGACTTTTGGATTATGGAGCTCAATCCAGTGGTTTGGTCCAGATTCTAACAAATGTTCGGCCACAGCAGACTTGTTTATTTGCCGATTTTTGACTGCTGTGATATGTTCCCTGACCCTTTCCGCTATTTTGCGTTTGGTTTCCCCAATATAGGAACTACCACAGCTACAATCAATCTTATAAACACCCGGTGTTTGATAAGGGATAACATCCTTAGCCGACCTTAAATGCCCCGACACCCTGGATAACGGCATGTATACGGTTTGTATAGAGTACTTCCTTAGTACTGTACCTACTTTGTCCGTCACTCCTTTGACATAAGGCAAAAATGCCGGTCGTCTTGCAACATCCGGATGCTTCTTTCCCGGTTTCCGTCTGGGTTGCCTACTGTCCACCCTGTACCCATTCCTCCTAAGGACCTCCTGAATATGTGACATCTCACTCTCTAAAAATTCAGGGTCACAAAGATCATGTGCTCTGTTCCTTAGGGAATTCACTACTGACAGTAGATGGCGAGGGTGATGGTGAGACAGAGCGTTAAGATACCTGTCTGTGTGTGTGGGCTTCCTGTAGACAGTGTGCGCCAGGGATCCATCCATTCGACCTATCACTTTCACGTCCAGAAAAGGCAAACTACGTTCCGATTCCAATTCATAGGTAAACTTTACCTTGGGATGAATGGAATTAAGATACTGGAGCAACTGTTCAACTTCCTGTTTGCCACCCTTTATAATGCAAAACACATCATCGACATATCGCTTCCACAATTTCACTGCCCATGGTTGCAGATCTAAGCTGGCCTCAAAATGCTCCATCCAGATATTTGCTAAAACCAGGGCGACAGGGCTACCCATAGCAACTCCGTCGATCTGGAGGTAATGCGTTCCTCTATACAAAAAGTAGCTTCCTTCCAAACAGTTCCTTAATAACACCATGACGGATCCCAGTATCTCATTGTCCGCAAGCCTTCCCCGAACTACCTCAAGACATTCTCTTACTGGTACGTTGGTAAAGAGTGACTCGACATCAAAACTCACCATTATGTCATCTGGTTCCAGCGTTATGTTCTTGAGAATGTCTATAAAGTGACGGGAATCCTTCACAAAGGACGTTGTCTTACCCACAAGCGGCTGCAACACCGATGCAACGTGCTTGGCCAGATCGTAAGTAGGTGAGGCGATCTGACTTACAATCGGTCGCAAGGGCACGTTTGACTTGTGCACCTTCGGTAATCCATACAACTTCGGGGGTTGCACTATTTTAGGCTTGTATAAGCGGTCATAAACGTCCTCCTGAAATAACTCCTTATAATCCCTAATGACAGCCCTAATTCGGCGCGTAACTCTGGCAGTAGGGTCATATGAGACAGGCGTGTACACATTCGTGTCATTTAATAAAAGCCGAATTTTCGCGTCGTAATTCGACGAGTCCATGACCACAGTGGCGTTTCCCTTGTCCGCCTTTAGAACCAGGATATCCTCATTCGCTCTCAGGTTCTTCAGTGCTGATCGCTCTTCTGCAGTAACGTTACTCTTCGGTAGTGTAGCCTTTCGCAAAATAACCGCAACATCTTGTCTTAGCACCTCCGCATCGCTAAGCGGCACCTTGTTACACAATATTGCCTCCTCAACACTACAGATTACGGTCTCGTATGGAATCCGCTTAGGTGTCAAAGCGAAATTCAACCCTTTCTCAAGTATACCGACGGTCGCTTTTTCTAAAGTGGTGCTTGATAAATTTATAACCGTGGAGGTAGGTTTATCATGGCGCTGCTTACCCCTGGTCTCGTTTATTCCATGTCGATATAGCAACCTCTCGTATTTCTTATTATGCACCTCAGTACGATAATAATAAATACGGTCCGCTTGTTCGAAGGTAATCCGATCCAATAAGTCGAAGTCATCACTAGATAACACTGCACTACACATATTATGCAACCCGTATAACTCGCACTGCACTCTGTCCAGGTCCGCGTAAACATTCTTTATTTGCTGTTTCAATAGACGGATACTAGCAGCCCTTAGGATTCTTGCAGAAAACGGTATGTCCTTGCGCGGTGTTAGTTTAACACACGTAGGTATTAGGTCCGAATCGCGACACTTAATTAAAAATGACAACGATGTTGTTAAGCGCACTCGTTTTTTCCGCAACCATCCTAGACGTCTTAATTTTATTGCTAAATCCGGCCCGTACCGGTTTACAATGTACTGATTTAAACTTACACGATGTTCACTCATTATTATGATAAAAACGGGACTTAATCGCGTACACTCACTCTTATTATTTTCCTGACGTTTCGAGCGTGCCGTAACGCTCGTGGTCGCAGGCAGACTGGCGAGGAATTGTATCAGCATCTCCTAGCTGCGCGGGTTTTTCGAACTACCCGCACTTGGTCTCGATTATGCACATTCACGCTAGGGTTGTCACTTTGCCTACACACAACACTCACGACATCTGGTGGTTTGGAAATGCAAGTATTTTCACGCTTAAATTTGCTGATCACTGGATTCCACGAAGACGAGATCCCCTGTCCCTCGTTCTGGTTGAAATTCTTATGCTTCCTAATTTCAATAGCCTCTCGTAGTTTCCTGCTATAACGAAGACGTTCTGTAGAGAGGACTTTTGGATTATGGAGCTCAATCCAGTGGTTTGGTCCAGATTCTAACAAATGTTCGGCCACAGCAGACTTGTTTATTTGCCGATTTTTGACTGCTGTGATATGTTCCCTGACCCTTTCCGCTATTTTGCGTTTGGTTTCCCCAATATAGGAACTACCACAGCTACAATCAATCTTATAAACACCCGGTGTTTGATAAGGGATAACATCCTTAGCCGACCTTAAATGCCCCGACACCTTGGATAACGGCATGTATACCGTTTGTATAGAGTACTTCCTTAGTACTGTACCTACTTTGTCCGTAACTCCTTTGACATAAGGCAAAAATGCCGGTCGTCTTGCAACATCCGGATGCTTCTTTCCCGGTTTCCGTCTGGGTTGCCTACTGTCCACCCTGTACCCATTCCTCCTAAGGACCTCCTGAATATGTGACATCTCACTCTCTAAAAATTCAGGGTCACAAAGATCATGTGCTCTGTTCCTTAGGGAATTCACTACTGACAGTAGATGGCGAGGGTGATGGTGAGACAGAGCGTTAAGATACCTGTCTGTGTGTGTGGGCTTCCTGTAGACAGTGTGCGCCAGGGATCCATCCATTCGACCTATCACTTTCACGTCCAGAAAAGGCAAACTACGTTCCGATTCCAATTCATAGGTAAACTTTACCTTGGGATGAATGGAATTAAGATACTGGAGCAACTGTTCAACTTCCTGTTTGCCACCCTTTATAATGCAAAACACATCATCGACATATCGCTTCCACAATTTCACTGCCCATGGTTGCAGATCTAAGCTGGCCTCAAAATGCTCCATCCAGATATTTGCTAAAACCGGGGCAACAGGGCTACCCATAGCAACTCCGTCGATCTGGAGGTAATGCGTTCCTCTATACAAAAAGTAGCTTCCTTCCAAACAGTTCCTTAATAACACCATGACGGATCCCAGTATCTCATTGTCCGCAAGCCTTCCCCGAACTACCTCAAGACATTCTCTTACTGGTACGTTGGTAAAGAGTGACTCGACATCAAAACTCACCATTATGTCATCTGGTTCCAGCGTTATGTTCTTGAGAATGTCTATAAAGTGACGGGAATCCTTCACAAAGGACGTTGTCTTACCCACAAGCGGCTGCAACACCGATGCAACGTGCTTGGCCAGATCGTAAGTAGGTGAGGCGATCTGACTTACAATCGGTCGCAAGGGCACGTTTGACTTGTGCACCTTCGGTAATCCATACAAATTCGGGGGTTGCACTATTTTAGGCTTGTATAAGCGGTCATAAACGTCCTCCTGAAATAACTCCTTATAATCCCTAATGACAGCCCTAATTCGGCGCGTAACTCTGGCAGTAGGGTCATATGAGACAGGCGTGTACACATTCGTGTCATTTAATAAAAGCCGAATTTTCGCGTCGTAATTCGACGAGTCCATGACCACAGTGGCGTTTCCCTTGTCCGCCTTTAGAACCAGGATATCCTCATTCGCTCTCAGGTTCTTCAGTGCTGATCGCTCTTCTGCAGTAACGTTACTCTTCGGTAGTGTAGCCTTTCGCAAAATAACCGCAACATCTTGTCTTAGCACCTCCGCATCGCTAAGCGGCACCTTGTTACACAATATTGCCTCCTCAACACTACAGATTACGGTCTCGTATGGAATCCGCTTACGTGTCAAAGCGAAATTCAACCCTTTCTCAAGTATACCGACGGTCGCTTTTTCTAAAGTGGTGCTTGATAAATTTATAACCGTGGAGGTAGGTTTATCATGGCGCTGCTTACCCCTGGTCTCGTTTATTCCATGTCGATATAGCAACCTCTCGTATTTCTTATTATGCACCTCAGTACGATAATAATAAATACGGTCCGCTTGTTCGAAGGTAATCCGATCCAATAAGTCGAAGTCATCACTAGATAACACTGCACTACACATATTATGCAACCCGTATAACTCGCACTGCACTCTGTCCAGGTCCGCGTAAACATTCTTTATTTGCTGTTTCAATAGACGGATACTAGCAGCCCTTAGGATTCTTGCAGAAAACGGTATGTCCTTGCGCGGTGTTAGTTTAACACACGTAGGTATTAGGTCCGAATCGCGACACTTAATTAAAAATGACAACGATGTTGTTAAGCGCACTCGTTTTTTCCGCAACCATCCTAGACGTCTTAATTTTATTGCTAAATCCGGCCCGTACCGGTTTACAATGTACTGATTTAAACTTACACGATGTTCACTCATTATTATGATAAAAACGGGACTTAATCGCGTACACTCACTCTTATTATTTTCCTGACGTTTCGAGCGTGCCGTAACGCTCGTGGTCGCAGGCAGACTGGCGAGGAATTGTATCAGCATCTCCTAGCTGCGCGGGTTTTTCGAACTACCCGCACTTGGTCTCGATTATCCACATTCACGCTAGGGTTGTCACTCTGCCTACACACAACACTCACGACATCTGGTGGTTTGGAAATGCAAGTATTTTCACGCTTACATTTGCTGATAGAATAGAATAGAATAGAATAGAATAAAATTTATTCAGACAACACATTTACAGAAATATTAAAAAAGTATATAACTGAAACGATGTGAGGCTGAAATGGTCTCCACTCAGCAATGCAGTTGGCGACTTAGAGTTGTCAACGGCGCTGGTTTTCTGCGGAGCCAGTGGGGTGTGCGGGATAGCATACTGCGCGGCTTATATATTACAAAAATGTAGTGTGTTAATCAATATATATATATTATACAAAAATATAATATGTTATCAATATGAGGTATAAATACTTATATATTACTTACAAAAATAAAAGTACCCATGTTATAATAATAAGTCATTTATATAAATAATTATTTTATTATTTGGCGGTCAGCTTGAAATCAACTTCGGGGCTGAAAATATTAGGAACTCGAGCTGATACTGGCATTTTGGAAGAAACGATGCCCTTAGGCAGCAACACCTTGTTGAGCCATTAGGTATTTTTTCAGTTTAGACTTAAACCCATTAACAGTGAAGCTCTGCCAAATTGGTGGTGGAAGGTTATTCCAGCACTTCGTAGCAGCATAACGAAAGCTGCCACGAAATGCAGCGGTATTGTGCCTTGGGCGAATCAGTCGATTCCACGAAGACGAGATCCCCTGTCCCTCGTTCTGGTTGAAATTCTTATGCTTCCTAATTTCAATAGCCTCTCGTAGTTTCCTGCTATAACGAAGACGTTCTGTAGAGAGGACTTTTGGATTATGGAGCTCAATCCAGTGGTTTGGTCCAGATTCTAACAAATGTTCGGCCACAGCAGACTTGTTTATTTGCCGATTTTTGACTGCTGTGATATGTTCCCTGACCCTTTCCGCTATTTTGCGTTTGGTTTCCCCAATATAGGAACTACCACAGCTACAATCAATCTTATAAACACCCGGTGTTTGATAAGGGATAACATCCTTAGCCGACCTTAAATGCCCCGACACCTTGGATAACGGCATGTATACGGTTTGTATAGAGTACTTCCTTAGTACTGTACCTACTTTGTCCGTCACTCCTTTGACATAAGGCAAAAATGCCGGTCGTCTTGCAACATCCGGATGCTTCTTTCCCGGTTTCCGTCTGGGTTGCCTACTGTCCACCCTGTACCCATTCCTCCTAAGGACCTCCTGAATATGTGACATCTCACTCTCTAAAAATTCAGGGTCACAAAGATCATGTGCTCTGTTCCTTAGGGAATTCACTACTGACAGTAGATGGCGAGGGTGATGGTGAGACAGAGCGTTAAGATACCTGTCTGTGTGTGTGGGCTTCCTGTAGACAGTGTGCGCCAGGGATCCATCCATTCGACCTATCACTTTCACGTCCAGAAAAGGCAAACTACGTTCCGATTCCAATTCATAGGTAAACTTTACCTTGGGATGAATGGAATTAAGATACTGGAGCAACTGTTCAACTTCCTGTTTGCCACCCTTTATAATGCAAAACACATCATCGACATATCGCTTCCACAATTTCACTGCCCATGGTTGCAGATCGAAGCTGGCCTCAAAATGCTCCATCATCATGACAGGGCTACCCATAGCAACTCCGTCGATCTGGAGGTAATGCGTTCCTCTATACAAAAAGTAGCTTCCTTCCAAACAGTTCCTTAATAACACCATGACTGATCCCAGTATCTCATTGTCCGCAAGCCTTCCCCGAACTACCTCAAGACATTCTCATTGCGTGAATGTGCATAATCGAGACCAAGTGCGGGTAGTTCGAAAAACCCGCGCAGCTAGGAGATGCTGATACAATTCCTCGCCAGTCTGCCTGCGACCACGAGCGTTACGGCACGCTCGAAACGTCAGGAAAATAATAAGAGTGAGTGTACGCGATTAAGTCCCGTTTTTATCATAATAATGAGTGAACATCGTGTAAGTTTAAATCAGTACATTGTAAACCGGTACGGGCCGGATTTAGCAATAAAATTAAGACGTCTAGGATGGTTGCGGAAAAAACGAGTGCGCTTAACAACATCGTTGTCATTTTTAATTAAGTGTCGCGATTCGGACCTAATACCTACGTGTGTTAAACTAACACCGCGCAAGGACATACCGTTTTCTGCAAGAATCCTAAGGGCTGCTAGTATCCGTCTATTGAAACAGCAAATAAAGAATGTTTACGCGGACCTGGACAGAGTGCAGTGCGAGTTATACGGGTTGCATAATATGTGTAGTGCAGTGTTATCTAGTGATGACTTCGACTTATTGGATCGGATTACCTTCGAACAAGCGGACCGTATTTATTATTATCGTACTGAGGTGCATAATAAGAAATACGAGAGGTTGCTATATCGACATGGAATAAACGAGACCAGGGGTAAGCAGCGCCATGATAAACCTACCTCCACGGTTATAAATTTATCAAGCACCACTTTAGAAAAAGCGACCGTCGGTATACTTGAGAAAGGGTTGAATTTCGCTTTGACACCTAAGCGGATTCCATACGAGACCGTAATCTGTAGTGTTGAGGAGGCAATATTGTGTAACAAGGTGCCGCTTAGCGATGCGGAGGTGCTAAGACAAGATGTTGCGGTTATTTTGCGAAAGGCTACACTACCGAAGAGTAACGTTACTGCAGAATAGCGATCAGCACTGAAGAACCTGAGAGCGAATGAGGATATCCTGGTTCTAAAGGCGGACAAGGGAAACGCCACTGTGGTCATGGACTCGTCGAATTACGACGCGAAAATTCGGCTTTTATTAAATGACACGAATGTGTACACGCCTGTCTCATATGACCCTACTGCCAGAGTTACGCGCCGAATTAGGGCTGTCATTAGGGATTATAAGGAGTTATTTCAGGAGGACGTTTATGACCGCTTATACAAGCCTAAAATAGTGCAACCCCCGAATTTGTATGGATTACCGAAGGTGCACAAGTCAAACGTGCCCTTGCGACCGATTGTAAGTCAGATCGCCTCACCTACTTACGATCTGGCCAAGCACGTTGCATCGGTGTTGCAGCCGCTTGTGGGTAAGACAACGTCCTTTGTGAAGGATTCCCGTCACTTTATAGACATTCTTAAGAACATAACGCTGGAACCAGATGACATAATGGTGAGTTTTGATGTCGAGTTACTCTTTACCAATGTACCAGTAAGAGAATGTCTTGAGGTAGTTCGGGGAAGGCTTGCGGACAATGAGATACTGGGATCAGTCATGGTGTTATTAAGGAACTGTTTGGAAGGAAGCTACTTTTTGTATAGAGGAACGCATTACCTCCAGATCGACGGAGTTGCTATGGGTAGCCCTGTCGCCCCGGTTTTAGCAAATATCTGGATGGAGCATTTTGAGGCCAGCTTAGATCTGCAACCATGGGCAGTGAAATTGTGGAAGCGATATGTCGATGATGTGTTTTGCATTATAAAGGGTGGCAAACAGGAAGTTGAACAGTTGCTCCAGTATCTTAATTCCATTCATCCCAAGGTAAAGTTTACCTATAAATTGGAATCGGAACGTAGTTTGCCTTTTCTGGACGTGAAAGTGATAGGTCGAATGGATGGATCCCTGGCGCACACTGTCTACACGAAGCCCACACACACAGACAGGTATCTTAACGCTCTGTCTCACCATCACCCTCGCCATCTACTGTCAATAGTGAATTCCCTAAGGAACAGAGCACATGATCTTTGTGACCCTGAATTTTTAGAGAGTGAGATGTCACATATTCAGGAGGTCCTTAGGAGGAATGGGTACAGGGTGGACAGTAGGCAACCCAGACGGAAACCGGGAAAGAAGCATCCGGATGTTGCAAGACGACCGGCATTTTTGCCTTATGTCAAAGGAGTGACGGACAAAGTAGGTACAGTACTAAGGAAGTACTCTATACAAACCGTATACATGCCGTTATCCAAGGTGTCGGGGCATTTAAGGTCGGCTAAGGATGTTATCCCTTATCAAACACCGGGTGTTTATAAGATTGATTGTAGCTGTGGTAGTTCCTATATTGGGGAAACCAAACGCAAAATAGCGGAAAGGGTCAGGGAACATATCACAGCAGTCAAAAATCGGCAAATAAACAAGTCTGCTGTGGCCGAACATTTGTTAGAATCTGGACCAAACCACTGGATTGAGCTCCATAATCCAAAAGTCCTCTCTACAGAACGTCTTCGTTATAGCAGGAAACTACGAGAGGCTATTGAAATTAGGAAGCATAAGAATTTCAACCAGAACGAGGGACAGGGGATCTCGTCTTCGTGGAATCCAGTGATCAGCAAATGTAAGCGTGAAAATACTTGCATTTCCAAACCACCAGATGTCGTGAGTGTTGTGTGTAGGCAAAGTGACAACCCTAGCGTGAATGTGCATAATCGAGACCAAGTGCGGAGTTCGAAAAACCCGCGCAGCTAGGAGATGCTGATACAATTCCTCGCCAGTCTGCCTGCGACCACGAGCGTTACGGCACGCTCGAAACGTCAGGAAAATAATAAAAGTGAGTGTACGCGATTAAGTCCCGTTTTTATCATAATAATTATTTACAATGTTTTGCTCTTGACTATGAATAGTTTTGGGAATTTCTTGACATTTATTATTTCATATATTAAACACTTTACTAATATTGAAGTAAACCGCCACAAATGCCACAATGACACTGAAAAGAGAGACAACCCATCATTTAAATTATGGCCAGTGCAAGAAATTAGTTCCAATGAAATTCCGCAACATGGCGCATGATAATATATTTCTGGTCAGGCTTTAAATACTGGAGTGAATAAAAGGCCGGTTGACAGCTGACTGGTCTTTATTCTTTTGTTTATACTCATAATATATACAACATTGTTATGTGCCAGTATTTCCGACTAAGGTATAGTGATATGAAACCTCAATACACTACAAATACTACATGCAATTAGACATAGAAAACATTTATTCGTAATTACAAAAGTTGTTTAACCAAACAAAATTACTAACATGACAAAGTATCAGACGAAACATTGATCTTAAATTCTAGCTTTTATCACCAACCGTATTTCCTTTGACAGATCAAAACTAGCATAAACCTATTGAGCTTTGTAAGTGAAGGTCAACATGTATAAGATTTTTTGTTTTATACCACGACGTTGGCAAACAAGCATACGGCCCGCCTGGTGGTAAGCATCTACCGTAGCCTATGGACGCCTGCAACTCCAGAGGTGTCACATGCGCGTTGCGAACCTTTTACAAAAAGGAGGACTCACTGTGTTGACGGTTAAAGGAATACGGGAATAAGGGACCCTTCCTTATCGGCAATAGACTGGATCCTCCTTGAGCTCTTTGACCTTACTCACCAGCAGGAACACAACACTATGAGTAGGGTCTAGTGCTATTTGGCTGTGGTTTTCTGTAAGGTCGAGATACTTCCCCAGTCGGGCTCTGCTCCAGATTTGAGCGAGATGACATTCGCTGTGCTGTGCCCTACCACCCATAGCGAGATGACACTCGCAGTACCCATACCTCTCTTTTGAACGTAGTTTAAGGACATAGCAACAATTTTAGTAATGAATATTTCAGGATAAGAAGGAGAACCACATATTGAAGAGCGACTTGAAGCTAGCGAGCATGGGCAAGCCGATGACGCCGATATTCCGGCGCCACGCCGTCTCGGAGCGGCCGGACTTCGCGGACGGCCGCTTCAGCTGCAGGCAGCCCCGGGACGACAAGTTCATCGGTGAGAGGAACAGGCCCTGTAGCCAAGATGACAATCGTTTGCAGAAAACGACACGAAACGCTTCACGCTCTCGCTCACTCATCTATATTAGTGCGATAAAGAGACGGATAGTGTTTCAATTCGTTTTCTGCAAACGATTGTCATCTTGGCTAAGCCCCCAGATATCATTTATACCACGCAACGCAAATGAAAATAGGACATGAGCTAAATTTTGCCAAGGGTGTCCAACTCCACGAAGTGAAAGCTACGGCCTTGGAATGTATCGGATACGTTTTCGAGGTTGTCAAAAATTTCCTTAGCATGACCACAGATAAGATTAAATATTTATTGTAGTAGTTTTGGACTAAAATAACGATTAAATTGGGAAAATTTGGTAATAAATTGACTTTTTTCTAGTTTTATAATCAAAATTACTGATGGATTTGGTAGATTGAGGCAGTATGGGGTTCTTCTAAAAAGGAGTGAATTAGGTTCCTGAAGGGTAGGCAACGCGCATGTTAATCCTCTGGGGTTGCAGGCGTCTATAGGTTACGGTAACTGCTTACCATCAGGCGGGCCGTATGCTTATTTGCCACCGTCGCGGTATTAAAAAAAAAAGATTAGGGCAGGTCCGGCAATCAAACTTATCACGTACTTTTCAACCCTAGTACGTCGAAAGGCAAAATTGTATGGAGACGTCATGTGTCACCGTTTAAACTGTCAAAGTTCTGTCAAACACTGATTCTGTAAGGAAGATAACCTTCTGTACGTAATGTGATTTCGCCCCATTCCGTGGCAAAGTGTACTGGAACAAATAACACAATAAATGAAAAAAAAAAATATCTGACCTTATAAAGCTATTATATTATTGGAAACGGGGTGTTCACTATGTATATTAATTATGTATTGGAGTTTTTGTATCTAGTAATTGCTTTTTTTCTATCAAACACTGTAACGGTTTTTTTTAATATCACGACGGTGGCAAACAAGCATACGGCCCGTCAAGTGGTAAGCAGCTATCGTAACCTATGGACGCCCGCAACTCCAGCGGTGACATGCGCGTTGCCGACCCTTTACGAAAAGGAGGACTCACTGTGTTGACGACTAAAGGAACAAGAGGGTACTTCCTCGTCAACACACTGGGTCCTCTTTGAGCTCTTCAAAATTTATACTACTATTATAAATGGGAAAGTGTATGTGTGTGTGTGTTTGTTTGTTTGTCCGTCTTTCACGGCAAAACGGGGCGACGAATTGACGTGATTTTTTAAGTGGAGATAGTTGAAGGGATGGAGAGTGACATAGGCTACTTTTTCTCTTTCTAACCCCCTACTTCTCTAAAATGGGGGGGTGGAAGTTTGTATGGAGCATTCCGCAATTTTCAAGGTAGAAAGCTAAAAATTGGTATGCGGACTATTTGTGACTAACGAAAAAATCGTGCATAAGCTATAAAGACAAATAATATCGTCTACAGTAGCGTATTAAAATAATATTCTGTTCCGAGTTCTCTTCTGTGTTTTAAATCAGGAAAGGGGAACCGTGTTACCCCGAATTTTGCGCGAGCGAAGCCGCGGGCAAAAGCTAGTCTTTTATAAATTTCAGTTCATGTTAAAATGGTCATTAACATATTACAGAAGTAGGCCGGAACAGAATGAAGCCCCCCGCCTTACCGCTCGCGCGCCGCTCGGCCGCCGGCGTGTCGCCGGAGCGCGGCGGGCCCGCCGGCTCGCGCGGCGCCCGCGTCAGCCTCGCCAGCCTCGCCAGCCTCGAGATCAACACCAAGAAAGAGTTCGAGAACAAGAGAGGAGACAGCGCGCCCGTCGAACGGGTCGTATAGACACTGGACAGGGTAACTGCGGTCGGTGAAAATATTAAGGACTTCAAATTTGGTTAATTTCAATGTTAAAATAACCGGCCAAGTGCGTGTGAGACAATGCGTAATGGAAGGTTCCGTACCTACTGTCGGAAGGTCGTATCTGCCTATGAAAAAAGTTTTTAGGAGATAACTGAAAAACGCCTTAACCGATAATGTTCAAAATAATTTACTTTAAAAGAATATATACAATGATATATTTTCTCAATTTTTTTTATATTTTTTGGAGCTCCGGTTCAAAAGTTACAGGGGCCCCCCCCTGACGCAGTTTTTTTAGACCATCAGGGTGATTATTTCTGAAAATGTTTACTTAATCGAAAAACTTTAAACAAACTTCAATATAATTTTTATAAATCTATCGACGGATGTGCAAGATGTTGATATTAGAAAAAAAATTGATAATTAGTTACATGTATGGAGTGCACCCCTAAAAATTTTTTTTTTCAGAAATATGACTACAAAACTAAGTAGCGGCATACAAACCACACCTTATCTTAAAATTGTATTAAGATACGTCTTTACTTTCCGAGTAAAACGGCTGTGACAGACGGACGGACATGACGAAAATATATAAGGGTTCCGTTTTGCCATTTTAACTACGGTACCTTAAAAAGGCGCCATTGGCTAAGAAAACTCGTCGTTCTCCCCTTGGACGAAAAATCCAAAAAAACGCCCACTCAATGCGAGCTTCACTCTACCCAATGCATACAACATGATCTTATCTAGTGGACGTACGCTTTTTCTTGCATTTCTAAATGCATAGATGGATTCTTATGTCTGTGCAAGTTTAGTTCACTACCAATGCCATTTATATGGTAAGTACATTGTGTACAAATACTATATCAACGCGATTTATCTGGACATTAATAAATATATGTACACGACCTAAACTGTAATGTGTAAGCTCGTGTACACACACATATTTTTTATCAGAAAAATCACATCAATACTTAAGGTCTGTTTATAAACGGAAGACTAATATAACCTACAATGATTTTAGGTTTTCGAGCATTTTGGACCATCCCAGTATACTGGCCAATTCACGGCATAGAAATGAAATTAATAATATTATTACTATCGTGGTTTCTGCTTGTGCGTAACCGAGATAGGAACAAGTTTGTATTTAAGCTTTTGCGTATATTAGGGTGTTTTTACAAAATCACGTTAAAGTATCAAGCATTAAATGCGATCAATATGATATGAACTTGTTTCGTGGTAGAAGCACCCGTTATAAAATATACTAAACGTTTTTATGAATTTTAGGACAAATATACTTAAGACAGTAGCACATTATACACGGTGCCCGCTAGGAAACGGAAAGATTTTAACAGTATATTCTAGATCCTACATATTTAGAGACAAAAATCTCATATAAACTTTTTTGAAATTCGCCTAGTTTCAGAGTTAATACCAATTTATAAAAAATACACTTTTTATCATAACTCGGCACAAAACGCCTTTCTGATGGCGTTGTTGCCACTATTGGACATAGTTTACACGTCTTTATTGACAGATATCAAAGTGACAAGGAAAACTATGCAGAAACTAATTTTTTCCAGAAAAAAATGTACCAATTTGTTTTACACGATAATTTTATTAATAACATTTACTTTTCATGTGCAAGAAACATTCAAAAAATAAAAAAATATATTTTTTTTGTTTGGCTAAATTGACCTGAGGTCACATAATATTTTTTCCTTCTTTTGGTCTCAGGAATACGTGGTTTTTTTTTCCGTTTCCTCGCGGGCACCTCGTATAAAGCATGCATCATTTTCTGGCATTTAAGTGGGACAATGACATGTTTTATGTGCTACTGTCTGGTTTTTACTGCGGCGAAGCCGATAGACTTTTCTAGAATTTATACGTCAAATTTTGATGCAGTGTATTCGTAATTCCGTATACGTATGTTATCGTTACAAGTTTTGACACTACGTAAATTAATGCAGTCAATTGTTTGTACGCTTTGGTGTTATAGTCTTATAATGTTAGAACATCTGTGGTTTTGGTATTTAATGGTATCATGATGCCTTTTTATCGCTTGTGTCAGTAATCTGGCTGGAGCGAAAGAGACAGCGCTATATTTGTGTATGTGCACTACCAGTCTGTACTCTTCTAAGGTTGATAATATAATATTAAAAAATATAATACTCACAAAAAAATCTTATAAATCTCGCAAGCAAAAATTACAGGTCAAATGCCATATAAAGGAAGAATTACACCACAATGAGGGTTTCCGCGACCGAGTTTTTCACTAGATGGCAGCACCGTGGCGAGAGGTCTTTTTGACAGCAGCTGTCAAAATCCACCAATCCAAAAAAATAAAAAACATGATTGGTGGATTATGACAGCTAGACCTCTCGCCACGGTGCTGCCATCTAGTAAAAACTCGGTCGCGGAAAACACACATTTTGGTATAAAACATTTACCAACGTAATTTTAAAAATGGTTGTCACCCGTCATCTAAGAAAAGTAGAATTCATAATTGAGTGGAGTGGTTTGGACAGCTCCTGACATACGAAGCGGTTGTCAAATGTGTTTTATGTTAAGTGCTGTCAAACGTTAGGGTGAACATCTTGTGGTAGTGCCTACACACGATATTGGCGAGGATATATATTGAAATTATTGAGAAGTTATTGAGAAGTGCTTTGTAGTTAGTTTGTTGTGATTGGTGCCTTGTTCACAAGACTCCTCTAGCGGGCCGTATTTTATAAAGCTACGTGTTGTTATTTCACAGTGAAGGGCAGCACGGGAGCAACTTATTAACGACGCGAAGTTAATTAAAGTTTCCAATTCCGGCCACTAGATGGCCGACCCTTCTATGCACAAGCAATTGTGCGTGAACTGTTGGCTTGAATTGTTAATGTAAAGTTTAAGTTTTCTCTATAGGTCAAATGATAGCAGGTCCTCCAACGCAATAATAGTCAGAAGATATGTTTTTGTTGTTCAAATACATCAATGCACTTTGTAAAATTGTGGCTTTATAAAATAGGGCCACTTTGTAGCGTTCGCTTGTTGGTAACGCATTCTACACAAGTTTTTATACCAATGTTCAACCGTTCTGTAATGTATTGTAAAGATTAACTACGATAACATGTCCCGCCTCCATAATTCTAAACTGAAAGTATTTATAAGCACCACCAAGACTCCCAACGCATGTGTGCGTGCTGAGACAGCCGTCACACAAAAACAAAACACTCTTTCGTAAGGACGTGACTAAACACATTGAAATAGTAATTGGTGCGGGACATGTTATTTATCGTAGATCTCTAACAGTGTTGAAAAAATGTTATACAGAATGTAGGTTCGTCGGTAAATTTGGCTATTTTTATCGTTATCTTGCCCTTTTTTCCAAGAGAAAGAGATAGGAGATATAGTTAAAATAACCGGCGAACTGTTGACAGAAATATCAATTTAGATATTTGAGATCGACAAAATGGGGAAGGCAGGTGAAAATGAAAAGTCATCATAGATGGCGCTGCGCCCGATGGTCCTTTTATTTTATAAGGAATTTGACAGCTGGTTAAATGAATTCTAGATGGCGCTGCGTACGATGGTCCTTTTTTGTATTAGATTTGACATATACCATAGACAAACAAACTGACAGTTGCCTTCCCTATTCTGTGACTTACTGTACTTATACGTATTAATAATGGCGGTCAAGTCCTATAATATATGTCGCATTAATTATTATACATCTATTATCTAGTATTTTATTCATATTATCTGTCCAAATATTGTATTAATGGCCTTGTTAGCGTTTTTCCTCTAGACATTCTACTGTATACTATATGTATTATCAACGTTATATGATTAGGTGCAAACTTACGATTATAAAAATACCTTTTCTATGTGTTGGCTTGGAAAAATATTATCTTATAGTGCCATCCAGTATTCTAACGTATATAAATCTATGTATTTAACTATTTATTTATATCTATATCTATCTTTTATATACATATATCGTCGCCTAGTACAGTCGCCATCAGATATATCGAAGCGGCCAAGGTGGTCACAAATATCTGAACAACGCCTATTGTCAAGGCGATAAAGTTCATGTTCAGATATTTCTGAGTACCTCGGCCGCTCCGATATATTTGATGGCGACTGTACCCACAACACAAGCCTTATTGAGCTTACTGTGGGACTAGGTTGATTTGTGTTGGATTGTCCGATAATATATTTATTAAAAAAATAAATTAAATCTCAACTAAAGAATCTCTAAAAATTTATAGTTTTACACAAGGTATCTCAAAGACTATACCTGTGTTCGGATTACTCATGCATCTGTTTAATACATTAACCGTAAATTTACCTTTTGACTACCGATAAAAAAAAATATGCTGTTGTCAGTAGATAGGATCCAGGTTTTTGACGTGATAACGTCTTTAAAATCGTTTTAGTCGGGTGACATGTTCAGAAACTTGTGTCACACCAAAACCTCACGAGCGCGATCGCAGGTATAACGAGAGAGAGACGGACCGATCTCCCGTCTCATCTCGAGCGCTGCCAGTCATTCCGTGAAACTTGTCACGCGGAATCCTCACGAGCGGTTAGACGTTATCACGTAAACATCTCGATCGTAAACCTACTTTACAAACAACCAATTTTTTTAGTTCCACCTATTTTATTTATCGTATGGCTACATGTCACTGGATAAAGATAGGCATTTCTTCCTTGGGGTAGCAGTAGTGGGAAAGCAGATGATGAAGAAAATCCAGTGAGTGCTGCGAGGTCCAGATGGGACAGTGCAGCTGCCAAGTTTGTTACTCTTTTAGCACCACCCAGGGATCACGTGTAGGGTTGTCTAAGGTGTTTCCTACGGACGCAGAGTAACATTGATCCCCTTTAGTTTGACCTTGGTTCTATTGATGGTTTGGACCGCAATGTTTGTCTTTTTCTGGCAAATTCATACTATCGAACCTAAGCTCTGCCATGGCACCGAAGTGTGAACTAGTATTAAAATATGACAATACATTAACTATATTAATTTAATAACATTTTAGCTAAGTCTTAATGTTGAAGTCGAAGTTTATTTTGAAACAGGGTGCCATTTTTTTTTTTTTCCAAATAATGCTTTTATCGAAACTGGGACGAAAAAGATGTGTTTGCATCCCGTGTACTTATTTATAAAAACAGCATATTTTTGCTAGCGGAAATATAAGAAATCATTTGAAGGACGTAGTTTCGAGAAAAGGATCCAGTCCACAAAAATGTGTCAATAAAATTTAAACTCTTATGTCAATATCGTAAGTCATTAATTTCAATGACAATTCTTTGAGGACGGATCCTTTTCTCTAAACTACGTCTTTGGTCGATCGGCGATTCTTTAACGTTTGACTTGTTGTTTTTAAAGAATCTTTTATCTGTTCCGTACCGTACGGTAAAAACCGTTATGAGAATTAAGTAATATGTGTTCAATATATGATTTCAAGCTCACATGGTCGTTCACATTATAAATATTATCATAAACACAAATATACATGGTAAATATCCCGTTTCAAATAATATTTATAATATGAACACATATTATATAATTGAACAATTTTGAGGTCATTTTCAATTGTTTTTTTTCTTTCTAGTGTACCTCAGGATGAAAAAGCTACCCTTATTTTATGTAATTTCGATGAAAGCATTGTTTCTGTTAATTCGTAGTGTAGAGTGCTCACGTATGATTTATCTGTGATACATTTTGTTTGTAAAATGTTGCAATAACGAATATTATAGGTGTCTAGTTTATGGCCATAGTTACGTTAATGTTGAGGTAGGGTGGCCCTAGTTTCATACACCATAGATAATACAATTCTACGGGTAAAGTACCTACGTAGAGGAAGAAAATGGTGTGGCCGAAATTTTAACCCTTTGAACGCCAAGAGCCACTAAAGTGGTCGTGTGCTGTCGTGCCTACCACGCCAACGACCACTAAAGTGGTCATGGCAGACGCTGTCAAAGCAATAAGGTTTAAATTATTTTCTCACTATTGAGATGTTGGCGTGTATGCCACATTTTGATGCGAGAGAGAAAGCGTTCAAAAGGTTAACGGCTTAAATAGTGTTTGTATGAGAACTAGGCCACATTAATTCCTTTTTACAAATATTTTAACACATTAACAGTGTAACAACGAGTATTTCCGTCTCCTGCATTCCAGATTTTATTGTCTTTATTGTTTAATTAAGTACAAATCAATAAAGGATTTTATTCAAAGTTTTGTTTTCTTGCTATATAAACCCTTTTATTATAACATAGCTACAAATATGTACCTACTGTTACGAGTAAGTGTAATATACTGCTGTTGTATACTCATATTGCTGTGCTCTTGCAGGGTTTATATTCCTGCAATATTTTATGCAATAAATGTTCCGAGTTTGAGTTTTTGCACATTTTTACCCTCAATCTCGTTCAATTACAATAAAAAGGCAAACATCTAAACACGCCTCTATTGTTAACCCTTTGAACGCCAAGAGCCACTAAATGGGTCGTGTGCTGTCGTGCTTGCCACGCAAGCGACCACTAAAGTGGTTATGGCGGACGCTGTCAAAACAATTGTCCTGCTGACATAAGGTTTATATTCGTTATTCACTAGTCGAGATATTGGTGTGTAGGCCACGTCTTGACGCGAGAGGATAAGCGTTCAAAAGGTTAACACTTTCGCAACCGGGCAAATTTTTGAACGATACCCCAGAAACCGACAGAACCCGCCAGGCGGGCTACGACGTGCAACGCAATGCCGCACGCCGCGTGCCCGGCATCTGAGCAAACATTACGAGTGCCTACCAGGCGGGTTTTCGGTAGTCAAAGTGTTAAGGTACCTAATTGGATGCATATTCAGACGTTTGTAAGCGTCTTTGGCGTAGAGGCCGGTCCCAACGGGCGGTGAAGATATTTGGCTTGATGTGGCAGGTACCACCATGGTACAATGAAAACAACTAAAAACCATAAAATATATCTTTATTCAGAAACAAATACAAACGGGTAACCGAAGGGGCACTCATCTACATTCGTCTAAACCTAAATATAAATTAAACAGAAACAGTGCCAACACAACCATTGAAGTATTTGTCAGAAATCTATACGTAAATAGGAATACAGTGCATATTGTCTTCTTTGGACATCGAGGTTCGAATATTAGGCCCCTACAGACGAACAAATTTATTGAACACTCTTTTTTAAACCACAGGAGTCGAAAACTAAGGTATGCTGCACGTCTGGTGATATGCTGAGGGCGACATCTACGGATTTATGGCTTACACAGTAGCCATCAAATATATCGGAGCGGCTAGTAAAAATATCGCAAGTAGGGCTCGCGGTCGTGCGCGGTATTGCGTTGTAATAAGGTCCAAAAGTGGATACATCTCTTTGTAGTCGACCGTACCCGTTTCCGAACTATACGTACCCGGTTTTCTGACCCGTTCGGCACGTGTATTTTGGAAACGTGTAATTAAGAACCTTGTACCCGTGTACATTGCGATCTTAAATACACGCGGGTCGACCCGTGCTTGACGTGTAGCGGAGATTCGAGCCGTGCGCGTCTAGAACTAATTACAAATAAAAATATGAGTTTCGAGTGTTCCGATCTTACGCATTCGCTCGTACAGTCGCAGCTCTTAAACACCGCTTGGATCTCCACTACATGGCACTATGTACCCGTACACGCGGATTGGCGGGTTGGTGTAGTTCGGGTTCTTAGCACCGCCGGGCTTAAGAACACGGGTACCGAGTGTGTGCGTATACACGTGTGTCGGGAGCCCTAATCTGAAAATGCAGTTTATCGTCTTGACAATAGAGGCGTTGTTCAAATATGTGTAACCACCTTGGCAGCTCCGATATATCTGAAGCCGACTGTACTTCGAGCGGTGTCTTAGGTATTTTAGGATCTTTAAAATTTACTTCCAATTCATCTCACTCCCACATATACTCGTAGCTAATATTGTACAGTAAAATTGTTTGTGTATAGCGGCCTTTACCTTAAATTAACGATACAAGTAGAAGACTGTAAATGGAGTAAGACATAGTGTAAAAAATGTCCAGAATAAAATGTAATTATTTCATTTTGTAAAGATAAACTATTTCAGAATTGTTTTTGAAAATAACTTGGCCTGTTAAAAAATAGTTACCTTGATAGTATTCTACTTGTCTGTGTGTATATTAAAATAAAAATAATATAAGACAGTTTACATATAGCCACATACATATATCATGATCATGACATAGCAAGAAGAAAAAGTGCTGGACGTGCTGATATTAAAGTTATTTCAAATATCAATTGAGAAATCAATGACGTATTATGTACTATAGTTTTACAGATTATTCTGGGAACTTTGGACTCGGTTAGAAAATTTTTCCATTACTTTCTGAAGGTTAAAAGAAACCCATATTACATTAAGATCTGGCGCCGTCAATATGACACGAGTGCAATGAAACCCCTCTAGTTAGTTAATTGCTATACAATCCGGGAATCTGTCAGCTATTCATGGGTGGAAGTCAGAGTGACAGTCCAGCAAAACTTTTCAGTTGGAAATTGTATTCTTCAAGTAGTATGCATTCTTTTACCTCCACCGAAAAGCAACTGCCAGATGCCCGGATCCGGATCTACAAATAAGGTTAGTATAGCAAGCTAACAGGAGGGCTTTGTTTTTTCGCGTTATTCTGTCACATTTTCCGTGGCGAGCTCTTTGTCTATAAGTTTTACCCACGGTGGAAAGACATTGTATATGCATTTATTATTTACTTGTTTGTGCATACATACAAACGAAAGTTCTGTTTTATCTCCAGAACGGCTTATCTGGTTAGGTTGTGGTTTTCAATAAAGGCGTCTTGATACACCAGCATGTTTCTTAGATAACTCGCTAGATGGCGTTTTAACACATTCAGCGCCGAGAACCCAACTGTCGGGTTCTCTGTTCGTAGTTACAACGAGCTACATGCGACGAATACGTGGCTACGGGCTAAGATCGTAGCTCGTAGCACTATGTGGCAGCTTCCGGTGGCAGTGTGGCAGTCCGGCGGCTTAATGACAAACACTCCATACTTAAAGTATGGCTTAAGCCGCCGGACAAACTATACTATTTTAGTAGTACTCTTGCGTGTCAGGTTTGGATATTGGCAAAGGTTTTTCTCGTTTAGTACATAATAAGTCAATGCGAAATATTTCCGAATTACGATCGAAAAAAAGTTTATCTACACTCATATTGTAAGTTCTCTAAAACGTGTTCGAAAACGGTAGGCAATGGCTAGCATTACCACGACCGATTTTACTATGATAAGCTTTTTATCTGTAGCAGTAACGTAATTTTAACTTTACATGCTCAACTATTGATGTGTTATGAGTTTTGATAACATAATGTACACCTGCACGCGCCCGCGCGGCCGCCGACACGCGCCTCCCCGACCGCCGACACAATCGAGTTGGCAATGGCGGCCATTCTATGGTTTCGGAATACGGCATTTAGGATAAATAATATGAGTGTAGATAAAGCAGTGTATGCAACTGTACGTAATTAGGCCTTAAAACGTAACAGTTATATAAACTACTATTTTTAATGATAGTGTAAAGTGTTTTAAGCGTAATAGATAGTAGATAACTACGGACAAAGTCCTACAACTATACTAATATTCGACTTTTATAGTTTTAGTCTAGCTGTTCATATGTTTGTATTAAAGTTTTCTTGCACCATGTTGGTGGTAAAGTTCCTGGAGTACAGAGGTGTCACATGCATGTTGCCAAACCTTTTCAGCACTGCTAGCATGTCTTACGCGCGACAAGAGACAGATCTGCGCGACTTCATGCGTTGTCGCTAGTTGGCAGCACAACTTGCGCGTGAAAGGAGCGACAGACTCGCGATCAAATGCCACTGTCATAAAATGACGGTGACTCGCGACTTTGAACTAAAATTCTTAGCAGAAATTTGAATTCTCTTCGCGTCAGTTACAGCCGCGAGTGCATGTTATGGTACCGGAAAGCGAGATTTTTGACAGGCGCGAGGTTTCCCCTACTCGCGGCTTTAGTCGCTCTTGCAAGACGTGCTAGCCGTGCAGGTGCTCTTTATTATGAAAGTTCGTATCACTTTAATACAAACATTTGATGCAATGTAATTAACGTAGGTACCGTTTGGAACTTGTAAAACACATCAAAAATCATATAGGACCTAAATCTATCCTAGACTATAAAAACAGTAATTTAGATTTAGACCTTACCTTAAACATAGTATCAGACATGTATTTCCCTTAACTACTACTAGATTTAGTCACAAAAACACCTCTAAGCAGTATATTGGCTGCATACAAAAGTTATTATGTTTCACTTCTAAGGCGCAACAGACAGCTGAATTCAGATATCATAGACTCAAATCAGTCGGAAGTGGGAAATTTGTCATGGTGGCTGAATTTTTTTAACAACATTCAGCCGGAAGTTGCATTTATCAGACTTGTCTCCGATAGCTCAGGTTTACTTGCACTGAGATGATACCTGTCACAGCCACTTGTATTTGTCATCACAATCTTGTATTTTTGCAACACATGCCTTTTGTGAACACAATAAACTGCTTAAAGATTATTTCTGCGATTTAGATATCGAAAAGGCAAATCTCTGTCGTTTAGACCGGTGCTAATAGCATTAAAAAATATCTCATTAGAAAATGTTTAAAACTTCTAACAAAAAATGCGATTTTCATAAAAATATTTTTTTTAAGAAAACTACGTAATAATGTAATTTAAAGAAAACAGTACGTAAATATTATTTAAGTTAATTTTGCCTCTTTCGATATCAATTAAAATATATGACAATACAAGCATGCGGTGCATGATATGTGCATTAAGATAAATGAGACAAAATTATTGCTATCTTTGATATTATTTACCTACATTCATCTAACTACAAAAAATAAATACTAGTAAATGCAACATTTTTTTGGTTATGTACGTTAAAGAAAAACAA
This sequence comes from Pammene aurita, assembly GCA_947086415.1. Taxonomy (NCBI): domain Eukaryota; kingdom Metazoa; phylum Arthropoda; class Insecta; order Lepidoptera; family Tortricidae; genus Pammene; species Pammene aurita. The sequence goes on from OX352307.1 coordinate 2,817,496, forward strand.
TTATAAGCAACTAAATATAATAGTTGTAATATGTGAACTAAGCATGCATTAACATTAAAAAAACAACATCCGGTGCTGTAAGTAGAATTTTGCATTATTATTAGATTATTACACTCGCTTACAGCTCATGCCACAATCTGTGAAGCAGTTATCAGTGATAACTATCACATTGCTTCGGCTTTGCACACAGTGTATTAAGCGCGTAATTCAGCTAACAATGCACGAGGTGCATTTGTGTATACAATTAAGCGTGGTTATTAAAAACAATTTAATAACCCGTCTATCTTTCAGCAGTCGGGTATAAGCTAGTAGTATGAATGGTAGTCCATTCATACTTTTATCCTAATAGCACGCTATTAGTAAATTCGATCCAACGCATTTAGAAATTGACTACAATCAGAGAGTGACGTCTAGTGGTGAAGACAAAATCGTGTCACTGTTGGCTTACCTGCTTACACAGATAACCTCAACCACTAGATCACTAATAGATCATAAGTACAACTCGAGGTCACTACACATCAGCGCTCCCGTACTAATTTAGTATGAGAGCGCAACCGCTTATTTCATTTCAGTTAACGTTTTTGATCATTACTCATGTGAATTAAAAATATCCACAAAAATCAAGTTATAGGGACTAACCTGCATAGTTATACTACAAAATGATGTAGAATACTATTGAGATGTGCTGTTCCAATCGTAGAAATTAACGAATAAAATTGCGCTTATGTGTGGTGACCCCGTGCTCCTTGTAAAAGCTTAATGATGAGTAGTCTGTGTAGTTTGTGCCTGCTTGTCTTGTGTTCTTTGAAAGGCACCCTACAGTAAGCATCAAATAAATAGTGACAGCCGAATGTACAATTTCCACCGAACGGGCGGTGCGCGTTTTACTAGAACCAAAGGAAATTGAACCTTTCATTTGAGGAGTTACGTTCTATTTTTGAATGCCAGCTCCGCGCCACGCGACGTGCTCGCGTATGCGCGCGACCATTACGCTGCCATTAGAATATGAAACGTAACTGCTACTACAGAACGCTCAAATTCCTTTACTGCTAGTAAAACGCGCGCCGACTCCCGTTCGGTGGGAATCGTACATAAATGGCGCAGTAATCGCAACACATTAATGCTTACGCTAACAACAGTAGCTTTCAATTTATTTCCATTTTAATAATACTACGTTCCAGGAAACTATTTTGTCTTGGTCTAGCACTTGAATTATATATTGATCTCTTATTCTCTCTGCTACAACGAATACCGAATAGAATTCACTGCAATTAGTAATTCGAATTTGATTTTATAACAATGTTGTAGTTCATTCAATATATCCTTTTACCGCATGAAAAACAAAAATATGTTACATTTTAAATTTGACACGCTATAAATAGGGATTAAAATTAATTACCGTATATGGCTTCGTTTGCAGTAAAGGCCTTTTAAATAATCAGTAAAAATACATGAAATTATTGACACATCAAAATTTACGCAAAACGCAAGGGAGTACATTTCGGAATCCGAATAAAACAACACTTCCCACAAAGCTTGAAGTGTTGTCAATGTATGTAAGTAGATATTTACTATTATCGATTATACCTGTTTCCGAAGATACCCCCTTGCGCGTGAACAACTTCATTGATACATATACTACATGCATGAATATACATATTATTAGATACATATTTTGATATCACTAGCAAAATATACGTGTACTGGGTATGACTTGAGAAATTTGGTTCGACATACAACATAGAACACAGTTATATCGCACACCACACCACATAATATATCTTAGCTCAATTAATTGAGCAATTATTCCATTATTACTCAATTGCATAACTTTCTCTCTTTGATCAACGCATAGTTAACAAAATATAAGAGCATTTATTTTGATTTCTTCTGGTATTTTATAAACTTATTGGTTCATATAAGTTTATATAAAAACTTACGAGTTTTGGAACCGAAGCCGTAATGACTCAACTCGTCGTTAAGTCATAAATTAGTCGCCTTTAATAAATTATGTATAATGATTATTTTACTTGTTTTTAAAGTGGGTATTCCACTCATACATTAGTATGTTATTTAATCAAATACAAACATTGCATTTTAATTGGTAAAGCGATATCGAGCCCCGGTAAGGCGTATCGATGTTTGTTCAAGTCAAACTGGGTTGATTATTTTTTCAATGTTTCAATGTTTGTATTTGATTAAATAACATACTTATGTATAATGTTTGCATATTACTATACGAAGCAGGAGTTATAACCCTGAAAGTTTTATTCAAGATCTAGACATTGTATAAATCTAGAGATCTAGATCTTGAATGAACTAGTTTTATATATGGTCAAAAAGGAAAGTTTCACAGTGATATCCTACATTATTTTAACATAATAGCAACATCAGTAATTTCATCACTCACTCGTTCGAGATCATCTAACTAATCTAATCTCATACCTACAATATTGGAATCAGGTCTACAATGTGAGCTCTAAGTCTTATCATGTAAGGTACAATTTCGATTGGGGCGTTAAGTATACTAAAGTGCACATGGCCCATATGTAATTAAACTTTTAAGTATTATATATCATTTTATCATTAATTTATTATTTTTAATGTGCACAACACACAATTGTGTATTTAGAAATGGGTGTTAAATTATGTAGGTTTTTAATAAAGGTACCGCCTGAGGTACTTATTTTAGTGAATAAAACAGTAAAATTAGAAGTCCATACGCACTTATATGTATGTATGTATGAATCTCTAACTCGAATGTGGATTCTACTAATATATCCCAGGCTTAAAGTATATATCTACAACCGTGCTTAATACTCTAATCTATGTTATTTATTGGCACATTATTCGATTACATAATAGAGTTCAGTTGAGTTATTGTTCTTAGTTAAAATGTGATGGATTGACTAGTTATAATTTCATACGTAAGTGTTAAGTACAACTCGGGTCTCAATTGCAGTGCGTTTAAGGAGTCTGGAAGAGGCATTATGGCAGCAAGGGATCTATTTTGGCACTCCTTAGGTCAGGGGTCGGCGACTTTTTAGCAGCCAAGGGTCACATAGTAGTTAACGAAATTGACGCGAGCCGCATTTTGTTAATAATGTGTGACTTTATCAGACACAAGGTACTACATTGTACAATAACGACGACTTCTTAGGAGGCTCGCGGCCCGCCTGTGCCGACCCCTGTCTTAGAGGAATGAAATCAATAATAGCTTGGTTTGAGATATGTGCCTACATAAACTGATTTTCTTGGCAACTTTTTGACGTAGCCAGTTTACTGCCTGCATATGTAACATCTAGCCCCTGTTGAAACTTGGCGATGTTTCCATGCACCAGTCTAAGTAGGTCCCGCAGGCATATAAACAGTTCGAGCAAAAGTTAAAGTAAGTAGGTACTTAGTGTTGAAGTGTTTATCGTTGATGTGCCTGCATGTGCTGGTCGGCGACGGCTAGCCTCTGTCGTAGTTTCGCGAACTTTCCATGCACCAGCCGAAGCTGAGCTCGGAGCCGCGCGGACAGCTCTCGCTGTAGCTGCTGAACTTCAACCAGCTCTCGGCGGAGCGCCGAGTAGTCCGACCGCACCTACAAGACCGCGCTGTGAGCTCGGGCGGAGGGCAGATGCTTTTATACTGAAGGCTGTTTCAAAAATCATTCTCTAATACCATCGCTTACACTGTTAACTGCCCATCGGTAGACCACATGTCTTTTGTAATAAGGTCCACCGATGTACAGTTAGGAGTGTTGTTGTTTGTACAAGTATGGCAGTTATTCGTGTTGACATCATTGAATATTACAGAGAATTACAGTCAACATTCGGTCGCCTCTCTTTGACAAATGGGATCATATTAGGGCTTCTTTTTCGGTCCCACTATTGTGTAATTCTTTGTAATAAACAGTACCGGCCAATAATATATCACCTCCATGTTTTACGGTAGAACGTGTTTTATATATGTGTAAGTGATTTCCACCTCACTACTATATAGGTAGTCTAGTAGTAGTTTTTTGTGAGAGCGTTGAGAAAAATTGATCTCTAGTAATGGTTTTTTGAGACATTTTATTTTAAATATAGGTAACTTCTTTTTTATTGCAGCTTTTAGTAATATACTGTCTCCTATTGTAATTCACAGTATTTCATTGCAGCTCTAGACCCTACTCATAGTGTTGTGTTCCTGCTGGCGAGTAAGGGTGCCAAAGAGTTCAAAGAGAACCCAGTGTGTTGACGACTAGGGACCTTCTTGTTCTTTTAGCCATCAACACAGTGAATCCTCCTTTTTGTAAGGGTCGGCAACGCGCATGTGACTCCTTTGGAGTAGCAGGCGTCCATAGGTTACAGTAGCTGCTTACCATCAAGCGGGCCGTATGCTTGTTTGCCACCGTCGTGGTATTAAAAAAAAAGTATTCATCACATATTTGTATAAAATGACTAGTAAAATATATACAAAACTAACCTATATTGTTTACTCTATACATGCTCATACTAGAAAACACAAGGTGACATATTACTGGCCGGCAACGAAAATGCTGATGAGCTTGCTAGAAGGGGCTCTATGAATAACTTCTTAGGCCCGGAACCATTTGTGGGGCTCTCAAAGGGAACCATAACAACGGCCATAAAGGACCACACCAAACATAAACACCAACAAGAGTGGGGTAGTTTGACAGGTCTAAGGCATTCAAAGCTCTTCATGCATAGAGTTGACTCAAGCTGGAGCAAAAAGCTTTGGAAACTTAGTAGAAAAAGGCTCCAAATCATAACAGGAGTTTTCACAGGTCATTACGCCGTGAAAGGAGTACTGGCTAAAATGGGACTGTCATACAATACTGATTGTAGAATGTGTGGCGAAGAGGAAGAAACAATGAAACACTTAATGTGTGAATGTCACGCTCTTGCCAGACTAAGAATGAGGGACTTTAGAATCGGCTATCCAGATCCAGAGGACCTCAAAGCACTGCCCTTGAGCTCCATCACCCAACACATGGAGATGGTTGAAAAAGCTCTTGAGTAAGTGAACTAGGGGGCAATTACACAAAAGATCCCTTTGGGTCGAAGTGTATCCATATGGGCCCCCGAGGCAAATAAGATAAGAAGATAAGAGACTGGCCGGTAATGTATGAGTTCAATGGCTGACTCTAAAGAGCCAAGTAGTTAAACAGTTGTAATAGAATTATTTGTGAAACAGTTCTTCGGAGTAGTGACATGCTTTGCATACAAAAGTATTCAAATATATCTTGTTGCAATTTTTGCACGAGTTTACATAACTCTAAAACTGTGCGAAATAAAACTTTTTCAGATATATATAGAGTACTCGAGGCATGCCACTGCTCTGAAAATAATAAAAGCATCTTTCCATTGCATTTTAATATTAGGAACATAACACAGATGGCGCCCGCACTGAAGTATCGTGGGCATGAGAAAAAATACATGAAGCTGTTGAACTGGAATAACGAGATCATGGGAAATAAGATAAACGAAAACACTTCATTCTTCCTCCTGTAAAATAATGTTGATTAACACCATACGATATTTCGCCGGGTTAGAGGCAGAACCGACTATCTGGATATAATTCTATTAGCAGATAGCTGGTTTTGCCTTTGACCCGGCGATTTCTTTCGTTACGATAATAAGTAAAATCTTCAGTTGACTTATTTCCCATTTCTAAGTTAGTCAGAATTCAAAAGTCAGATGTACATATGTATATTATTCCTTGATGTATTTTCAAACAAAACGTCGTAGCCAAGCGAGTTTTAATCTACTTACACTGACTTTTGAAACTTAACATTTATCGATGGTATTATGCAAAATGTAAACAACATGCCCCCAGATAACACCGTGGATACTGAAGTTAACAGCTCTAGAGACTCTGACGTCTACCGAGACAAGTGTACTGCACATTCGAATGATATAAGTTTCGAAAGACACCTTTATTTAATCAAGTGTACTGATGTACACATGTCAATGCACCCGTATAGCATAAAATATGCTTAATAAATAAATATAAATATACTATACTATCAGTAGGTATAAGCATGGTATATGGTAGTGGCATAGTTTTTTAAGAACGCTGCTCGCTACATCAAGAACAAAAGGGGAATCCATGAAAGACGCATGTCCAGCATTGGACGCGAATATGCAGAGAACAAGGATCGCCTAAGAGCATCTTATTTTTATTTGTTATAATATAACAATTGTTTCTAATTCTCACCTCCAACCTTAACCCATCGTTGGTATTATTACTGAATTAACTGATAAACAATAATATACCGTCGCCATCAGATACATCGGAGCGGCCAAGGTGGTCACAAATATCTGAACAACGCCTCTATTGTCAAGGCGATTAAGTGCATGTTCAGATGTTTTTGTGTACCTTGGCCGCTCCGATCTATTTGATGGCGACTGTACCTACTAGGTTAAGACAGGTGAAGTGCCCTGACTCGCATCGATGCGCTCGATCGAAAGTGCAGTACACCTTGACAAGCGATACAGCGCGTTGTTCCGTAAAGTCGCGACCAGACATGCGGTACTCGCAGAGTGCCGAGCCGATAGTCTCTTTCTTATTTCATAGAAGATATATAACACGAATATTTAAACAAATATCCCACATGTCTGGTTAAGCCTTTAGAGTACATTTTTAAGGCCGCTGACTCAATGCATGCCACTGGCGGCGCGTAGAGGGAAGCAGCGAGCGGCGAGACGAGCAGCCGCTGCTGCCATCCAAAACTGGGGGGCAATTTTTGAGACTCGAGCGCTCGAATTCAAGGAAATTAAACTCAAAAATAATCGCACACAAACGTTTGTCGCCATTATTTTCGCATGAAATTAATAGTTTAATTAATCATGATTTTAAATTACTATCACTGTTATTTTTAAACTAACATTTCTTCGTTTTAGACAGTTTTAGCGCTCGAATCCCGAAAATGCCTCCCTGGTATATTCAAGTCTATATATTTTGACCGAGTCTCGCAAACCCGCCGCTCGCGCCAACCGCTACGAGCGGCACGATCAAAATGTATCGAATTGAATGGGCCTGTTTTATATGACAGCAGCGGCCACTTGTGTCGTCGGTCCAGGGGGGCAACAGGGGCAATTCCCCCCCCCTCAAACGCAAACCTCGTATATTACGGGGGCCATAGGTGCAGACCGCGACCGCGAGATCCTGGATCCGCGCCTGCGTCGGTCGCGTGCATCGAGTCCGCGGTCTAAACGATGCACTGTATCGCAGGTTCGGAGACGTACAAGCCTGTATAATAAGTAAACGTATGTGTCCGCCGGAGCGGTCGTGAAGCGGGCCCGTCAGCGGGCTTTGGTCGGCGCAACCGTATCGTTGGACCGAGGCTAATACCGATAAGCATGAATGTTGCTTGGGATCACTTGTTACTGGGGGGTACTGTGCTATAACAGAGAATATCTAAAGGGAAGAAATCGTCGAATTCTCGGCCTTCGCGGTAGCCCCATGTATTGATAAGAAAATTAAATTTTAGACTATAAAATTACACAGGATATTTGTCAGTCTGTCAGTATGATTTTTTAACAAACAACGTGTTAACAACCGTTTTTAAATATCGGCAGTATTGTACCGCCTTTTCGTTACTTACTGCCACCGTCGGTAGGATCGGACCTAAGTTTGTGATACTCTAAGATAGAGGTAAAGTGAGGTGACTATTTTTTTAGTCAAGACAATCTGCATTGTACTCGTAAGACCATAATCTAAATTACTGATTTTGTGAATTAGTAAGAATATAAAAACTATTTTTGGATTGTAACAAAGAGATCCCAAGCCACAGCAGAGACAGAACGCTAGTATTTTCCTGACCTGTCAGCGTAAACGCAACTGGCTGAAAACAAATGGTAACTTAGTTATTGTAATAGTAACTTAGTTGTTGGCTCCACTACAAATACACTCTATATGGAAATTATTATGTTATTGATAAATATTTGTAAAAACAACATTCATGTGGAAGTTTCAAAGCTTTCTATATTTACTGACAAATAATTGACAGCATTTTTCCATTGTTATTTTTAGGGTTCCGTAGTCAACTAGGAACCCTTATAGTTTCGCCATGTCTGCTCGTCCGTCCGTCCGTCCGTCCGTCCGCGGATAATCTCAGTGACCGTTAGCACTAGAATGCTGAAATTTGGTACTAATATGTATATCAATCACGCCGACAAAGTGGTAAAATAAAAAGTGGAAAAAAATGTTTTATTAGGGTACCTCCCCTATACGTAAAGTGGGGAGTGTTTTTTTTTTTCATTTTAATCCTAACGTGTGATATATTGTTGGATATGTATTTAAAAATGAATAGGGGTTTATTAAAATCATTTTTTGATAATGTAAATATTTTCGGAAATAATCGCTCCAGAAGTAAAAAAAAATGTGTCCCCCCCCTCTAACTTATGAACCATACGTTTTAAAAATATGAAAAAAATCTCAAAAGTAGAACTTTATAAAAAACTTTCTAGGAAAATTATTTTGAACTTGATAGGTTGAATAGTTTTTGAAAAAAATATAAAAAAAAATTCTGAACTAAGTTTGTTTTTACCGTAGAAGCAGGTGTTTATTGTACCTGTAATTTCTACAAAATCACAATGAAATGACGTGCTTTCAAAAACTCTTAAATGGGGACACTTACTGTGACGGACAGAAAACTACGGAACCCTACACTGAGCGTGGCCCGACACGCTCTTGGCCGGTTTTTTTAGTAAGTTAGTTTTTGTGCTGTATTGAAATATCAGTAGGTACATTGCATTAGTATTAAGCAATTTAAATACTTTTAATTCATTGCTCCACAATGCCAAGTTAGTTAGGTTACTGTACAATCACTTACTGTGGCAATAATAATTAGTCTTTTACATTCTAAGTTCCAGTAATTGATCAAATATCTCTAAGTGTGTTTTCTGTGTACAATGTACAAAAGTCACTAACTTCCGAGACTGATTTGAGCAGGGTCATGACACACATGTCCTGGCTGTTCACCGGCACCGCCAGCTCCTTGTCTCCTTCCATCTTCCACGCCAGCAGGTCCAGCTGCTCCTCGGTTTGCTGTGCCTGTGGGTTGTAAGGAAAGGAATTTAAAAAAAAAGTGTATTTTCTATAAAAATTTAATGTCTTCAATGTTCAGAAAGCTGTAAAAACACAATATTGCAGGAAAGCTATTTGATTTAGTGTCACTCATATGCTTTAAGATGATTGCACTTTTACTGTAGAATATTGCTATAAGTACTTATTTAAAAAAAATATTAACTTAAAAAAATTAAGATAAATACTGCTTAAATTGATGACAAAATGAATTATGGTAATGGTTTTCCTAATGACCAAATGGTATAATATCCAATGGCTAGATCTCTGATTGCAGATTAAGTAAATTTTATAAACCTTTGGCAGGGTTCGAGGATATATATCAATGGATATATATCATGATATATATCCAATATATATCCAATGATTTTTTATGATATATATCAATGCCGAAATCTTTAAAAAATATATATAGTCTGGCAAACCATTTCTGGCAGTAGAAAAGCGCGGTAAAATTGGAAAAATCGCGGGTTGGCAACACCGGTGTTTGAATAATTCGATAATTGTGCATAATTTGCGTTTTATCTGTGGCATGTAACTTTTTAAATTTAAAAAAGTTTGGTTTGTTTACTTTCATTTTAAAGTTTCAGATTGCGTTTTTTATTATTTACTTATTAATGTAATATCTGCCACCACTGTTCAATAAATTAATGTACTTGCTAAGAAAGCTCAGCTATGATATTAATATAGGTAGTGTACCTTAAATACCTTATGCAGGTATATGGCGTGATAAATGTGGCTTTGAGGTTATGCATAATTTTGTATTGAATTATAATTTGAAGTTCTTTCTTTCAGTGTAAATCGGATAATTAAAGTGAAAACTGGTGCCAAATGAAGTCCAAGAACGTATGGTGCTCAATATTGTCGAAAGAAAGCGGTAAAGATCAGGTTTAACAAGCAGTACCTACCTACAAGCACCAAGCAATGTGCAATGTTTTCGCTTGATATACCTCAGCAATGTGTACAATAAATAAACATTAATTAATTAATGATACACTTTGTACAATAGGTCAGTACCTAAAAATAGCCTTAAAACAATGAAAGGAAATCATAATAATTAGAAGTATTACTGAGTAATATGCATTATGCAGCTAAGTAAACTGATTCCATTCTAAGCTGAAAATTTGTATTTTCTAGTAGATATGCTCGTTTTCCTCGACTGGCCTTATGATTTTAGCAATCAATGTTTATTTCAACACAACTCTTTTAACTACCTATTGTATTTTTACCGCATTATTTCCACCTCGATCTTCTGTCCTTTTTAGATGTTGATTATTTCAATTTCTTCGCACATTCTAATTCATATAAAAGTCATACATTATAATAGGTATATCAGACTCAGAGTTATCAAATTACAATGCAGAGTTAAAATTCTCGACAAACTTCACTGACATGACATATAACTGACATACCTACGGAAGAGGGTGGCCATTTTGTTCGATCTACATCGCTGCTTTTCTATGGAGCAATGCTGCTTTTTGAATCACCCTAGGGTGTTGCTATATTTTTGTTTGATGTACATTGCTACTGCGTTCGTTGGCTGGCCAGACTATATTATATTATATGCAGAAATGTTAAAAAAAATTAAATTATAATTTATATTTTTTAGTTGCTTTTGCCTCAGTTAGAAGATTTTATGTTTTGGTTTAATTTGTCGGATTTTAAGATTTTTATGTACCTAAATAAATAAAACATTAAAAACATTTTTTGTTTTTGTTTAAATAATTTATTATGTTTATGTAACACATACATATGTATACAAATAGTATACATAAATAATACAATAAAATCATAATATGACTTTCATACAAAATGGATATATATCAAACTTTTGATATATATCGGATATATATCATAAATATCCGATATTTTGATATTTATAATAAACTAGCTTTTTCCCGCAGCTTCACTCGCGTTAAATTCGGGGTAACACGGTTCCCCTTTGCCCCCCGGAATGCTCCATACAAATTTCCACCCCCCATTTTAGGGAAGTGGGGGGTTAGAAAGAGAAAAAAAAACTGGCCAAGTGCGAGTCCAACTCGCGCACCGAGGGTTCCGTAAACACCTATAACAAGCAAAAACCTCTACGTGTTTACGAGGAAAAAGGTAGTAAGTTAAAAATTTTAAAAAATTTTTTTGTATGATTTTACAAAAATGTCTACTTTTCGTAATTTTTCCTTTGTTTTTGCTATATGAAGTTTCTTCGTGCCAAGTTTCAAGTTTCTGAGTTTTCGGGAAGTACCCTTTAGGTTTTGAGTTTCTTGCAAGTACTCAGTTTCAAAATATGCGACTTAAATTGCTATTTCTTTTGATTGCGTTGACATAAAAGTTTGGTTTTGCTACATCTGAAAGGTCCTATAGCCCTGAGTATTTGACATGAATTTCAATGTAATACCTCCACGCGTTTACGAGGAAAAAGGTAGTAAGTTTAAAATTTAAAAAAATATTTTTTTGTATGATTTTACTAAAAATGTCTGCTTTTTGTAATTTTTCCATTGTCTATGCTATATGACGTTGCATCGTGCCAAATTTCAAGTTTCTGAGTTCACGGGAAGTACCCCGTAGGTTTTGCGAGTGCCGAAAAACTCTAAAATTTGCAGCATAAACGACTGTATCTTTTGATTGCGTTGGTTTTTAAGTTTGATTTTTTCACAGCTCTAAGGGACAATAGACTTGAGTATTTGATATATATTTCAGCTTGATACCTCCACGCGTTCCTGAGAAAAATGGTCTTGACAGACAGACAGACAGACAGACAGACAGACAGACAGACAGACAGACGGACAACAAAGTGATCCTATAAGGGTTCCGTTTTTTCCTTTCGAGGTACGGAACCCTAAAAAGTAGCCTATGTCACTCTCCATCCCTTCAACTATCTCCACTTAAAAAATCACGTCAATTCGTCGCCCCGTTTTGCCGTGAAAGACGGACAAACAAACAAACACACACACTTTCCCATTTATAATATTAGTATGGATATCGGATATTTTCGAACTCTGACCTTTGGCAAACTGAAGTGAGGACAAGAGGAACCTAACAATTAAACAAAACTTAAGATGGTTATAATGAATTGGCCTTATATAATATAAGGCCTCACATAGCGTGGTAACGCCACTCCTCTGTTTACTTGGCACTGTTTCATGACTATGGGTGTATGTTCTATCTACATCATGAATGAATCACTACTTATACATCTGTTATTTGGACCGCTGTCAATGAACTTATTGTTAAACACCCAAATCTTATTGTAACAAAAACTTGGCACATTTTCATCATCTCGGAAATCTAAAAACAGTCATTGTTGCCGCATTTCCTGAAATAAAACTTGTATGTGACCTTTAAAACTGCAATTTATCGATTGTTAGACAGACATGAAAATCACCAATATCCTAGTTCCAGTAGCCTTTGCCCTTTCGGCATCCTAGAATTTTTTTATAGGCATGTACGGACGGCTCTGTGACCCACTTCCATAATACCGCTATAAACAGACGAAACCAACACGAATAAAGCAAGCTACTCACCGTTTCCTCCAAATCTTCCATTGTAATTTCTTTATCAGTCATCTTTAAGCCGTAATTTCGAATTTTTCAGTCAATTAATTAAAAATAAACACAAGCCAAAAGCAGCGAGGCGACCATTTTCAGGAAACTGACATTTATTATGGACTCACTAATTTCTTTCTCAACGATGAAAAACGTATTTAATTTTGCTGTAAACATCACAATGCGACATGCCAATTACCTCTTTATCTATAGTAAATTAAAGTCTAATACGTAAGTTCTTTCGTAACTAGTAGAGAAAAATTTACCCAAATCGAACGCAATGGAAACATTTTCATGAAATTGAAACGTCAAATCAAATAATGCGTTTAGTGTTTGCAACAGGTACGCAACAATAATAAAAGGACAAAAAAAGCACTAACAACCGCATCTGATTAATATAAGTAAACCGGCCACTCGAATATAAATATTTGTCATTTATAGTCTGATTACAGGTAAACATATGTGATCTTTGCAATCACGAAACGTATTACGCGGGAACAGGGGGCCTACCGCGAAATTCGAAAATCGGCAACTCGTGTTCCCCGTCTCACGGTGGGCTGAAAATCGGCCTCCATAGAAATAGAAACCGAAGTCTTAAAATTGAACTTTTTTTTATTGGAATAGCTATGGTTAGGTGTTATTATGTCCCAAAATTAATCTTAGCTTATTTGGTTGGAAAAATAATTAATAATAATTTTTTTTCTAAATCTTTGTATGGCGCGTATCAGAAAAATCGAGTTTTCTCCGAAAATAAAAAGTTAACCGTAATATCCTGACAGACGATTTTAAACACAATTATTCTTAATTTTTCCACATAATTAGAATTTTCCTACGGGGTGCACTTTTTTTAAAAAAAATCGAAATATATTTTTTATTTTTTTTATTTTATTTTAATATAGTTAAACTCGTTATTTTGACTACAAAAAATGAATTTGAGTTTAATCGAACCAATAACTTACGCGTAGTGAATTTTTGTTCTAAGCAAATGTATGGAGCGTACGGGTAAAACGGATTTTTTTTTCAAAAATTAAAGGTATACCGTAATATCCTTGCAGATGATGTAAGAACCAATTATTAAGGATATTTTCACATAACGCGAACTTTTCTACCGTATGCACTTATTTAATAAAAAAGAAAAAACTTATTTTTTCATGCTGAAATAGCTATTTCTCATTGTTTTAATCAAATAAATAATAAACATACAAGAGTTACAAGTAGAAAATTGAAAATAAAACCATTAGGTACATTAATACCCTTGCATCCTCTTTATTCCATTATCTTTGTACTTAATGAAATAGTATTTAACAAATGACACATTGAAAACTGATGAGTCCAAAATTAATGATCGTTAATGAGGTCCGGTTACAATTGTTAGTGGATAATATGAATGCAGTTTAATCATTAAGGTTTTAATCATTATGCTTATAATTAGACGTAAAACTAATTACAATAACAATGATATAGAATGGTGGTGATTAGTACTTGCAATAAATAGGTAAGGGGTACATTTTATATTTTAGTTAATCTTGAGCTTCTCAACCGCTAACATACGACCATAAACCATGGACAGTCTTATTACCAACTTGGACTTGTTTGTTATCCTAAAATCTCAAGGATCTAGTTTAAATCACGAAGCTTTGTTTGAAATAGTGCTAACTAAATCAAACCTTAACCTGTCAGAAGAAGATCGTGACACCTTGAAAGAATTTTGCCGAAGATTTACAAGAGCCGCTACTAGCAGATGGAAGAAAAGCCATTATATCATTGTTATTGTAATTAGTTTTACGTCTAATTATAAGCATAATGATTAAAACCTTAATGATTAAACTGCATTCATATTATCCACTAACAATTGTAACCGGACCTCATTAACGATCATTAATTTTGGACTCATCAGTTTTCAATGTGTCATTTGTTAAATACTATTTCATTAAGTACAAAGATAATGGAATAAAGAGGATGCAAGGGTATTAATGTACCTAATGGTTTTATTTTCAATTTTCTACTTGTAACTCTTGTATGTTTATTATTTATTTGATTAAAACAATGAGAAATAGCTATTTCAGCATGAAAAAATAAGTTTTTTCTTTTTTATTAAATAAGTGCATACGGTAGAAAAGTTCGCGTTATGTGAAAATATCCTTAATAATTGGTTCTTACATCATCTGCAAGGATATTACGGTATACCTTTAATTTTTGAAAAAGAAATCCGTTTTACTCGTACGCTCCATACATTTGCTTAGAACAAAAATTCACTACGCGTAAGTTATTGGTTCGATTAAACTCAAATTCATTTTTTGTAGTCAAAATAACGAGTTTAACTATATTAAAATAAAAAAAATAAAAAATATATTTCGATTTTTTTAAAAAAAAGTGCACCCCGTAGGAAAATTCTAATTATGTGGAAAAATTAAGAATAATTGTGTTTAAAATCATCTGTCAGGATATTACGGTTAACTTTTTATTTTCGGAGAAAACTCGATTTTTCTGATACGTGCCATACAAAGATTTAGAAAAAAAATTATAATTAATTATTTTTCCAACCAAATAAGCTAAGATTAATTTTGGGACATAATAACACCTAACCATAGCTATTCCAATAAAAAAAGTTCAAATTTAAGACTTCGGTTTCTATTTCTATGGAGGCCGATTTTCGGCCCACCGTGCGTCTCTATTGCTCTTACATATTCCATTCGAAAGAGAGTGATGCAAATAGACGATTCGATGAACGAAGTGCTTCGGGGTTTATGCCTGATTGCTTTTAAGAAATTAATTTTGAATGTATGTCGATAAACTTCTAAATAAAAGTGAATGCTTGAAAACTATCTACTATCCCACGATTATAGTCTACGCGGCAAGATAAATGTCGTACAAGTCGTAGAATTAATAAGTTATCATGTAAACCACGACACTTCTCTTTCCGTACTCTTAAAAGTTCAAACAGTGCAGGGATAAAATTAGTCTCGGAGTTACGGCTCAAGCTATTTTCTTTTGTTTAATACTTACTCTATGAAATATCCAATGTAAAGTAAACCCTAATTTCTTCAACAATAGGGAAGGCCGTTGCAAATGTATTGTAGAGGGCGCTGTTCCAGATTCCATGCAACGTGAGGAAGATACAAAATATGAATGTACTGAAACTTTATACAGTCGGAAGGGGATGTAACTTTGCGTCCATAGGAAACGCCTTAAGACAACCGTATGGACTAAGAGCAGTAAGAGCTGGCCACGTCAGATATGACACAATATTGAGAGCAATTAAACCTGTCTAGATAGATTGTTTTATTACCCTTATTGCTAGATCCGGGCATCTGGCATCTTTTAATGGGTGGGGGTCAGAGTGACAGACCAACAAAGTTTTTCAGTTGGAAAAAAGTAATTCCAAAATGGGTAAAAACTGCCGAAGTTGTGTCATGTATAACAGGGCCTATATTTTAACGTTAGAACAAAAAACATTGTGTATTATTGCGAAAACAAAAACAGTAGGTGACTAACTATAAATTTATACATCATTTGGCAAAACTTTCCCCCAACAGAAACTTCTGGCTATGATATAATCTAATTAATTACATAATTTCCTATAATATTGCATCAAACCCAAAACTCTAGGATTTGTTTTCTTCGAGTTATTTGCATTCTTTGACCTCCACCACTTTACAGCTGCCAGATGTCCGGATCTGAATATAAGCATAGTATAGCAAACTTACGAGAGGGGTTTCGCTGCTCTCATTATTCATATTCTTCATCATCTGCTTACCCACTACTACTACCCCAGAGAAGAAATACCTATCTACAGGATGTAATCGTTAAGTGTGGCCAGGCCATAATTCCGTAAATATAACAGATATCAGAAAACTTCCAACTGATATCGAAAGTGCGTTACCCAATGAGTAAAATTACATTAATAACTTTTTTTAAATAAAATCAGAACTATCCCAAACATTAACTTCAAACCCGGACCGACGTTCGGATAAAGACTAGTTTGTACGGTCTAGTCATTTCACCGTTATCAAATTATTTGTTTTTTTTTATTACATATCAATCAATTATCATGTTATTACAGTTTATTCGTGCAAATAATGAATCTCAAGCAGTTTTATCTCTTACGGCACCGACGTTCTTCTTTGGGAGTGAGTCGTCGTAGGTACTAACTGTATGGGAGCGTTTAAACTTAATATTTTTAATATTAATACTTTTATTTAAAAAAGTTATTAATGTAATTTTACTCATTGGGTAACGCACTTTCGATATCAGTTGGAAGTTTTCTGATATCTGTTATATTTACGGAGTTATGGCCTGGCCACACTTAACGATTACACCCTGTATATCCAGTGACATGTAGTCATACGATAAATAAAACAGTCAGAAGGCTTTTCTTAGGGAAAATTCTGGGAAAGGTCCATGACCGGTACCTAATTTATAAATAAAAAGCCATATCGTATTTATATACATTTATTTGTCTTTATTCATGAAGACAGGAGATTTAGAGTAAGTACCGCGACAAGGGTACTCGGGCGCAGAGTAGAGAACAACAGAGCCATCACAAATCCTTCGCCTCATTTAAATGTGCCCTCAATCCATGTTGCATCTGTTGTCTTCCCTACTCTGTTAGTAGATTAATATATAATGTAATATACCACATTGTCCTGTACAGTCGCCATCAAATAAACAAAAATATCTGAACATGCACTTTATCGTATTGACAATAGAGGCGTTGTTCAGATATTTGTAACCACATTGGCCGCTCCGATATATCTGATGGCGACTGTACAATCGGTGCGAGAGACTGACCTCGTGAGGAAACCGCAATTACTTCAACAATTATTTCAACTAATAAATATAGTATGTTGCAGATTTACATAGTAGTATTGTATGTATGTGAATGGCAAGATGTGTTTAAAATCGTAAATAAATTCGTGGTAAAATGGTCTATCTACGAGATTAAGGTTAAGCCTGCAGGCAAAGACGGGTCTACAAGGCTTCACTGACATAAATATAAAATTAGATTTCCTCATTACCAAGTGTTAGATATTGTTAAAAACGAATACTATATAAATCTGCAGCACACCTAGTGATTTAACCCGATATTTCGCAGTATTACAGACAGCTAACAACAATAATCTTTACCATTAGTTGTCGGGTTTAGGGCCACTTTTATAAACACTTAGCCTTACCTAGAGGGTGCTTCTCTTACTATCAAATATTTGGTTCATTCGATTCGATATCACTAATCAATGTTATATTTGAAATACACGGGACTTTAATCAGTTTAAGCTTTAGATAATTCAACCAAGCGGAGCGGTCATGTCTGTCATTTACTATTCAAAAATAGTCTGCCGATTTTAGCGAGGGATGGGAACGTCAAATGTATGGCTATTCGTACGTAACGTACAAATAACCACGTCAGATAAACGTCAGTCCATACAGTAAATATGACCACAGGTCATATGTTTTTGGCAGAGGGGAACGCCTGTCAATGGCCGCTCCGGTTGGTTGAATTCTCTAAGGTTTAAGCAGCACAAAACTGTTAATAATTGATGACCATATGATTACGAATTATCCATTAATGCCCTTTTCATTAATAAACCATGTGCAATTTTCAAAGAAAAGGCATTGAGCTCTGGGCGCTTACGTCGCGAGCTTCACATTTATAACACACTGAGGTTACTTTTTTATGAGAAGAACACATTTCATCCAAATGAAACCGACATACAAATCAAGTACAGAGAACATGTTAAACCTTGATAATGAACTCCGTGTATTTCGAATATAAGTTTTATATAATTGGCCCTAAGCCAACTCGTATGTCACTAACCTAAATACAAAATATACTTCTCATTAAGTCCGCGCCGATGGGATACCTACCTTATCACTGCTCAATAGAGTTCATTTTCGTATTGCACGCACTATATAAATGTATTCGATACAATTTAAGTTATAGGCTATATGCCGCGTCCGAATAAAAAAAACAATTAGATATAAAGAAAAAATTAACTGTTAAAATTAACGAGAGCTTATTTCTTTTGAAGCCTACGTTTAATAATTACTGTTTTATAAATAAGGTCTACTTTAGAAGACATTAAAACTGAAATAAGCAATTAGAAGTACATCGGAAGTATTCTAATAATGGAAGAGAATAGACTAGATTTAGCCAGTAATAGCACAACTACTACTAGATATCCAGTTATTCCGATCTACAGGAATTAGTCAAATTTGATTGTATATATACTTCGCGTTGAGAGTAAATATGCTATTTACCAGAATACTTTAATTAAATAGGATAAAAAATATAATTAAAACAATAACTCGCTACAATTTGTACAAATTAAACATTGATTTCAGTTCTTATAGACGCCGCCGGAACTCCACACGGCACGCGTCACAATTTGTTAGATCCTATATAAAATTGTCAAAAAAAAACTACACATCAAATTGATGAGTTGATGTCTATTGGAGCCTCCACATCGATATATAAAAACTTGATTTCTATGCCAATTCCACCAAAACTAATCTTATTCTGATTGGACATCGTTTTACTACGTCGATATGGACGCACCATTACAAAGCTATAAATAATTAAAATTATATAAAACTAATAATCGATGCATTAGCATGACATACACAAATTAATTATAATATAGGAAACTGAATGCCAGTTACCAGCCTATACCCTGCCCACCGTCGCCGTTGAAAAACGACCCTTAATACTTGGAAATAAGACACAATGAACAGGGTGTAGTAAATTGTCATTTATTACTATAATAAGTATAGACTAACGCCAGACGGCGACTACATAAATAATATCATGTTGCTATAGTTAGCCTAGGAATAAAGCAATTGCCGAAATTTTATAAAAACATTGACAAATTAGTATACATATTTCGATTGAATCAGCATTTCAAGTCAACTATATTCATCTCTTGTTAACACAACTATTTAGCATGAGTAAGAAAAAGAAAGGACATCTGCTTTACTAATAGGCCACCGTCAAAAAGCCCGTGTACAAGCAATCGAAAAGCGAAATTTGGCTTCGATATAGAGGAAACTCTTTAAGACCTTTACTGGCTACACTTGACCATATTTGCCAACGTCACACCACAGTTATACAAACATGACGTCTTCCTTAGCCCTTAACAGCAATTTAATGACTTTTAATTATTAGAACTATTGGAAGTGTTCACTTTTACTTTGGAAAATAATTGCACTTTTAACTGACGCCCTCGATTGTAGAATATTTTAACACTTTCCGTACCACACTTCGCTACGCTCGTAGCCATCCTAGCATTTTCCTCGTATGTAGCGGAAAGCGCCTACAAGCAGAGAGCTCGCTTAGCGGGTTCCTGGTCGTGAAAGTGTTAAACCAGGTTTAGACGAAGCCAGCGCTGGTAAAAATAGGCCAGTGTTCAATTTCCCCCAGTAGCGCTGGCTTACTGTTTATACGAGGCCAAT
The DNA here is from genome assembly GCA_947086415.1 of Pammene aurita. Taxonomy (NCBI): domain Eukaryota; kingdom Metazoa; phylum Arthropoda; class Insecta; order Lepidoptera; family Tortricidae; genus Pammene; species Pammene aurita. Next base: position 2,837,565 of record OX352307.1, read on the forward strand.
AACAAGCCAGCGCTGGCACTGGCAGCCAGGACTGGCTTCGTCTAAACCTGGTTTTACGTAATGCTGATGCCGCAGTATGACGTTAATATTCTTCGAGAATATTTGTAGTTAAAAAAACTTTGAACTTGTTACATCTAACAAACTAACATCATTTTTGCTTCAGCATAGTGAATAATAAGAGCTCTTTGCTTATTAGGCTCCAAGTCTGAAGTGCCATGTGAACGAGGCCGTATAATCTAGGGCAGAATACTCTCTGCTCCTCAGCGCCATCTAGTAATTCATAGCGTTACTATTATTACGGTATTACTACGGAAACTTTGGTTTGGTCACGTTCAGATGGCTCTTCAGACTTGCGATCCTCAAAATGTGGCTGTCTATATATGTATAGACTCTGCTTAGACTAACTGGACTAAAGGTTGACAAAATACATTTGGCAAACATCGCCCAGTGTTTCCATTGAACACAACGGGAGAGTGAATGAGAGAAATCATCCAAAGAATCATAATTGACTACTCGAGCCGAAGGCAACGGCAAGGCCTTCTATCACATCAGACCATGGCCCTTCGATCATGGTCCCATGGTCCCGCTCCGCGAGGTCTGTCCGATGACCAGCTGTCATAAAATATACCCTAGGAATGAAAAACTAAAATAATAATGAGTGAGGCTATAAAGGACTTGAATTAGGTCACACAGTATATGCATTTTCATTATGGTATTTTTTTTTATAATACCACGACTGTGGTAAACAAGCATACGGCCCGCCTGATGGTAAGCAGTTACGCAGTATAGACGTCTGCAACCCTAGAGGATTCACATGCGCGTTGCCTACCCTTTACCTATACTTGTTTATAGCCATTCGCATTCAATCGGCCAAAAGAGTCGTAGGAACCCTTTTAGTACCACTTTAGTGTGCTTATAATTCTGTTTAAATGCTGCTAAAGTGCTAATCGATCTCATTAAAATTGTTGCTTAAGGAGGGTTGTAATGAAGGTTACAGTGATAACATTAAAGTTAGGAACCATAGTGGTAGTATAACAGTATTATATAGGTAATGTATGACAGTGTTCACCGATAGCGCCCGCCTCGTTGCCCGCTCACTTGAGGTCGGTCTGCTCGAACGCCTGTTCGGACACGTTCACGGCGTCCGAGGACAGCGTCTCCTTCAGGGGGTCAACGCAGTTCTTGGGAATCATTGTACCTAGACAAAAACATATATTGTTATTAGGGCAATGGGCTTGTGTCTTTAAATAGTAGTTTATCCACACTCACATTGTAAGTCTTCTAAGTCGTGTTCAAAAACGGTAGGCAATAGCTAGCTTACCACAACCGATTTTACTATGATAAGCTTTTTATCTGTGGCAGTAACGTAATTTTAACTTTACATGCTCATATATTGATACGTTCTGAGTTTAAAATTCGGAACATCGAATTTGATAACATAATGTAAATCCTGTCCTCCTTCCTGACCAACGGCACGCGCCCGCGCGACCGCCGGCACAATCGAGTTGGCCATGGCGGTGCAATGGCGGCCATTCTATGGTTTCCGAACACGGCAATTAGTATAAATAATATGAGTGTAGATAAAGCAGTGTATGCAACTGTACGTAATTATTAGGCCTTAAAACACTCGTCTGATCTTATTATGAAACTTGCCTGCGGCCCGTTTCATAAAACCACACTCGTTACGTAACAGTTACATAAACTACTATTATGTAACAGATACATACACTGCTTTATCTACACTCATATTATATATCCTAAATGACGTGTTCGGAAACCATTAGAATGACCGCCATTGCACAGTCATGGCCAACTCGATTGTGCCGGCGGTCGGGCAGGCGCGTGCCGGTGTACATTATATTATCAAATTCGATGTTCCAAATTTGAAACTCATAACTATCAATATTTCAATCAAAGCTTATCATAGTAAAATCGTTTGTGGTAATGCTGGCTATTGCCTACCGTTTTTGAACACGTTTTAAAGGACTTACAATGTGAGTGTAGATAAATAATATTATTAGTTCGTCAGTTAGATTATGAAAAAAATATTGACACTTACGAGTATCTTTTCTTTTGACAATGAAGCAAATGTGTCATTGCATAGAAAGGGGTCCCAGTTTGTCAATATAGAGTTATTTGTACTTCCTAATAAATTAATAAATAAAGTTCCCGTTACAGTTCCGAGGAACGTCATGCCGTGCTACATGAGTGAAAGTCCCCAATTCCGAATTTTGTCGCACCCTTTTTTTGTCATTTTTTGCTAGATTGACAAAAAAAAATACGGGTCTAATATTTTTTTATCTAACTGACGGATTAATGACAATGATTATGAGCAGTTCCTTAACTCATTTGTCAAGCTAGGGAATTAACCTACGAACTAAGAGATTTACTTTATCATCAATAAAACAATATTAAAATATTCATAAAGCCTGACCAGAAATATATGATCATGCGCCATGTTGCGGAATTTAATTGGAACTAATTTCTTACACTGGCAATAATTTTAATCTGGCAAAACTTTTTTTAAATGGTATTTAAAGGTTGCCTTTGTTTTAAGGCGCCTGACAGGTAGGGGGATATTGTTCCAAAACTTGATTGCGAGATACCGAGAACAGCCTGTAAAAGCAACAGTTCTGTGTGGATGTACTTCCAAAAGGCAGCGTCGAGTAGATCTAATCGTTTGTGAAAATATGAAATATGTATTTTTGAGTAAAGGTAACCGGGCTTTTTGTCATTTAAAACGCCAAACAATAGGCTTGCAAGGTACAAATGTCTCCTAGATATTGTCGCACAAGTCTGTTTTCATACGCTAGTAGTTATTGGGATGTCTGGTCAGTCCGAGTACTAGTCCGCCCTGTATACACCGCAAGAGTCGCTCACCGACGATCTTGAGGCCCTGGTCGGTCTTGATGCGCACGACCTGCATCTTGTTGAGCTGCGAGCGCTGCGCCAGCACGGCCTCCACGCGCGCCCACACCGCCAGCACCGACCCGGACAGCACGTGGTACGTGCGCCGCCTTAGTCCCACCTGTATACATTACAACATTTCATAGACACTTCAACTGAACTCACATCATTTTTCATAATTAGAGCACCAACTTCCAAAAATCATCAATTCGACAAAACAAATATATTAGTTAAAAATTTTAAACAAAAAAGAACCGACTTCACTAAGCATCCACCTTTCCAACACCAAATGCTCGATCTGCTGTAAAAAATACTCAAATCACCATAGGTGTGCCTATAATAGTTGAAGAGTTCCCTCGATTTCTCCAGGATCCCATCATCAGATCCTGACATGGTTACAATGGGACCAACTGTGAAGTATACGCTGTCAAACAAAAAAAGAATTTTCCAAATCGGTCCAGCCGTCTTCGAATAATCGGTGAACATACATAAAAAAAAAAAAAAAAAAAAAGCAAAAACAAAGATCCCGACGAATTGATAACCTCCTCCTTCGAAATCTTGAAGTCGGTTGAAAAAGCGACAGCGACACTCGCTTGTATTTCTTCTGTCTCCGCTAGTCTAGTCGGTGTTAGGTCACTGACCTCGCAGCTGCTGGCGTTCCTGCAGCTGCCGCGCCAGTAGGCGTGGCTGCACACGCGCAGGGAAGCTGCGTGCTGCGCGCGCCACGACGTCTCCGCGTCCTCGGCGGCCACTCGCTTGTATTTCTTCTGTCTCCGCTCCGCTAGACTCTAGTCGGTGATAGGTCACTGACCTCGCAGCTGCTGGCGTTCCTGCAGCTGCCGCGCCAGTAGGCGTGGCTGCACACGCGCAGGGAGGCTGCGTGCTGCGCGCGCCACGACGTCTCCGCGTCCTCGGCGGCCACTCGCTTGTATTTCTTCTGTCTCCGCTCCGCTACACTCTAGTCGGTGATAGGTCACTGACCTCGCAGCTGCTGGCGTTCCTGCAACTGCCGCGCCAGTAGGCGTGGCTGCACACGCGCAGGGAGGCTGCGTGCTGCGCGCGCCACGACGTCTCCGCGTCCTCGGCGGCCACTCGCTTGTATTTCTTCTGTCTCCGCTCCGCTACACTCTAGTCGGTGATAGGTCACTGACCTCGCAGCTGCTGGCGTTCCTGCAACTGCCGCGCCAGTAGGCGTGGCTGCACACGCGCAGGGAGGCTGCGTGCTGCGCGCGCCACGACGTCTCCGCGTCCTCGGCGGCCACTCGCTTGTATTTCTTCTGTCTCCGCTCCGCTACACTCTAGTCGGTGATAGGTCACTGACCTCGCAGCTGCTGGCGTTCCTGCAACTGCCGCGCCAGTAGGCGTGGCTGCACACGCGCAGGGAGGCTGCGTGCTGCGCGCGCCACGACGTCTCCGCGTCCTCGGCGGCCACTCGCTTGTATTTCTTCTGTCTCCGCTCCGCTACACTCTAGTCGGTGATAGGTCACTGACCTCGCAGCTGCTGGCGTTCCTGCAGCTGCCGCGCCAGTAGGCGTGGCTGCACACGCGCAGGGAGGCTGCGTGCTGCGCGCGCCACGACGTCTCCGCGTCCTCGGCGGCCACTCGCTTGTATTTCTTCTGTCTCCGCTCCGCTACACTCTAGTCGGTGATAGGTCACTGACCTCGCAGCTGCTGGCGTTCCTGCAACTGCCGCGCCAGTAGGCGTGGCTGCACACGCGCAGGGAGGCTGCGTGCTGCGCGCGCCACGACGTCTCCGCGTCCTCGGCGGCCACTCGCTTGTATTTCTTCTGTCTCCGCTCCGCTACACTCTAGTCGGTGATAGGTCACTGACCTCGCAGCTGCTGGCGTTCCTGCAGCTGCCGCGCCAGTAGGCGTGGCTGCACACGCGCAGGGAGGCTGCGTGCTGCGCGCGCCACGACGTCTCCGCGTCCTCGGCGGCCACTCGCTTGTATTTCTTCTCTATCTCCGCTAGCGACTCTAGTCGCAGCTGGAGACCGGTGTTAGGCCTGCAAACATTTTGCAATCATCAAATATTTAACAATAACATCAAGCAATTAAAAGTCCGAAAAGAGCGTTAGGGCGTGTTTAATGTTTATAATACCTAGAACGCATGCATTTAAATGCGTCGCCGCTTAGTGAGGCCGTCTAATTATGAATTTGTAAAATACAATAAAAACCATAAATTAAAATCATCGAAATGGTCGATTTTATACGCGACAATTTCTTGTAGCGTGTGCCATATTCAAACTGTTGGATAAGTCTCAACCAAGGCAGAATGAATCCTTACTCAGAGCAAGCTCGACACACATCACAGGGCGACCCTGCCAGAGCTTCAAGTGCATTTGTTATATTATAAGTATAACACAGCTTGTTATTGTTATTATTCGTACGGATATAGGTATTCCTGTTATTAAATCACAATTATTAAATAGCTCCACAGTTTATTTAGGTACATAAAATAGTAGATTGTTTGACAAGGGTCTAAAGTAGGCCATATTACCACGAGGTGGTTATTTTCCCGAACGAAGTGAGGGAAAATTGTTCGAGTGGTAATATGGCTTTTAGACCAGAGTAATGCATACTATTTTTCACTTCGATTGCGAGAAAATCAGATAAAAATACTTATTATTTACGCACAATTACTAAACTAAGGTGAAATTATGGTTTAACTTGGCGGTCTTTTAATTTTTTTTACTTCTTTGACATAGACACAAAAAATAAACACCGCGAATAAATGCCACAGACGACGGTATAATTAGTTCTTTAAACACACACGCTTTAAAGCGCTTCCAAAAAATTAAAATCTTTTTTAATGATTGTGAAGTAGGAACTAAAAAACACCTCATGTTTTGAGAAATAAATTGCGTTTCCTGATTGGTCGATTTTAACATTGGTGTATTCTGATTGGTTGATATTAAATACAATGTTTTTTTAAGGACTTTAATTATTTACACAGTATACGCACCAATAAAGTATCTAGATACGTTCCGATTAATTTCGATATGTTGTGATTGGTGGATTTAATATGGTGAAGTGTTCCGATTGGTCAATTTAAAATGTTTTGTAAATCATAAATATGTATACATACTAGCCCTAGAGGCTAAATGTACTACTTTAGTCCGCCTTGGTAAGCATAATATGACACACTTTTTGAGCATGAGAAGTGAAAAGACTATCTTTATTATCAAACTTGGTATAAAACTAAATAACGGCTTGTCTTACTGACCTGTATAACTGGTACATCTGCTCCTTCTTACTAAGCTTGGTCTGTGTCCGCGCGTGTTGGTTGCCGACCGCGATACACAGCACGGCGGTATATTTGCCGTTGCGTTGTGCTACCGAGAGGTAGAAACCCTCTTTGGGGCCGTCGTGTTGCGAGTGCTTTTCGAGCGCCTCCGTCCAGTCCATGCCGCGCTGGGGAAAACGAAATAATTTAGTTACGTGTCTATATCATACCAATTACCAAATCAGTTTTGTGTTAAAAAAAAATTAAACTAGTGTTAAGTGATAAACTTATATAGATGTCATATACAAAGGAAAAAGTGACCTAGGCCTCCGGTGCCCAGGGCTGGGATCGAACCAGCCCTGCCCAGCCTGGATTAGTTTTAAGTGTTTATTTTTCCACTTTTTCAACCGACAACAAGATTTCGAAAGAGGAGATTCGTCGGGATCTTTTTTTATTTTCAACAGACTTCAAGATTTCGAAGGAGGAGGTCATCAATTTGTCGGGATCTTTGTTTTTGCAATTTTTTTTTATGTATGTTCACCGATTATTCGAAGACGGCTGGACCGATTTGGAAAATTCTTTTTTTGTTTGAAAGCGTATACTTCACAATTGGTCCCATTGTAACCATGTCAGGATCTGATGTTGGGATCCTGGAGAAATCGAGGAAATTTTTCAAATATTATCGGTACACCTAGTGATATGAGTACTTTTTTTACAGTAGCTCGGGAATTTGCTCTTGGAGGGTTGGAGTGGGCTAAATGAAGTTAGTTCTTTTTTGTTTCAAATTATATGATGTACAATAAAGTTTAATAGTAGATTATTTGACTAGGGTCTAAAGTAGGCCATATTACTACGAGGTGGTTACTTTCCCGAACGAAGTGAGGCAAAATTATTCGAGCGGTAATATGGCTTTTAGACCAGAGTTATAGATTAGTACATTACTTACCAAAGACTGTAAAAGAAAGAAAGCCCGAAATTGCAGGTATTTGTTACCCGAGCCGCAGGCGAGGGTTGTAAATATGCGATAGAGGGCTTTCTTTTTTACTGCCCGTGGCGAGTACACAATTTTACGTCTCCACCTGGTCATAATATGAGTTTCACCGTACGCGTAGCGTGCGGTAAAACTCACATTATGGCCAGGTGTGACGTAAAAAATTTTTCACTTCGATTGCGAGAAAATAAAAAATTCAATAAAAATAAATCTAAATTAAAAATGGTTACACAAAAAGAATCCAGCGTTCCAATTGACTTTGATATGTGTTGTGATTGGTGTTTAGATTGGTCAATTTTAAATGTTTTGTAAATGATAAATATGTATACATGTTTTCCCTAGGGGGCTAAATGTACTAGTTTAGTCCGCCTTGGTAAGCAAATATGAGCCAGTTTTTGAGCATGCGAAGTAGCCAGTACCTCAGAATGCACGGTGTGCAGCTCGACGGGCGCGGTGCCGGTGGCGTGGCGCCGCACGAAGCGCACGCAGCGCACGCGCCGCACGCACTCGCCCGCGCTGCCCAGGTCCAGGATGCCCAGGTCGAACCGCCCGCTGCGCTTGGCTGCCCGACACGAACACACACAGGGTGGTAAACAAACAACAACTCTTTTTCTCCTCCGTTCTAACAAAACGTTTATCGAACGAGCGAAACGGCGAAACCCAAATTTTCGACAACTTCAGACACAACGACACTGTCAGCTGACTAGTGGGCCGTCTCGGCATTTCGATTGCATTTTAATTTTGAATGCTTGTTCCGCGATAACTTTTAGTAACGTTTCTCTGATCTTCATGAAATTTGTTGGGATTGTAACAGAGATAATAGTACATTACTTACCAAGGACTGTAAAAGAAAGAAAGCCCGAAATCGCAGGTATTTGAGACCCGAGCCGCAGTCGAGGCTATCTTTTTTACTGCCCGTGGTGAGTACACAATTTTACGTCTCCATCTGGCCATAATGAATAACGAGAGTTTTAGCGTACGCGTAGCGTGCACTATGGCCAGGTGCGACGTAAATATAATAAGACTTCTTATAGGAGCTGGATTGACCAAGGGATTCTGGAATCAGACGGCCTAAAAGAGTTTGATAAGGGGTCTTGTTATACTGGTCAACTCGTTTGCAAGAATCGCTAGTTCTTAGTTTGAGGCGGACTACTAACATGATATGTCTTCTTACAGAACTACGCATTATTGTGTATCTTTTTTTTTTTTTTATACTACGACGGTGGCAAACAAGCATACGGCCCACCTGATGGTAAGCATCTTTAAGATCCTATGTATTACTGTTTTGAAAAAATAAGTCCCGCCGAGTTTTTTGCCAGTCATAATACTTCTCGAATCAGTGGTGTAGGGTTAGAACCGGGGATAGTTTTTTTTTCTTTCTGACATTCATAAGTGCATTGCAATGTGCCTAACTTGAAGAATAAATTATCTTTATCTTTTTTTGTCCTTGATTCTGGCACCTTCATTTGCGCATCTAGAAAGTTCTTACCTTGCTCCATGACAGCATTGAGCGTGTCCGTGAAGTACTTGAAGAGCCGGTTCTGCAGTTCCACCGGCATGCCCAGTATCCTGTTCAGGAACTTTGACATGTTGTTATAGTCCTGAAACGAAAGTTTATGAACACATATTTCACATAATATCATATTAACGACAAATACAGCCACTGATAGAGTTGAGTAGACTAGAATCGGTCCCATAATTAGTTTATTTAACCTTTTGAACGCTTACTCTCTCGCGTCAAGACGTGGCCTACACGCCAATACCTCGACTAGTAAATAACGAATATAAACCTTATCTGTCAGCAGGACAATTGCTTTGACAGCGTCCGCCATAGCCACTTTAATGGTCGTTGGCGTGGCAGGCACGACAGCACACGACCGATTTAGTGGCTCTTGGCGTTCAAAAAGTTAATAGAAAATTAAAAAGGGAGGCGTCCTCCTCGCCTTCTCGGTGCCAAGAAATGGAATCGAACCAGCTTGCTTTGTTTTACAGCTTGTGTTTAGAACTTGGATTAATAAGTTAACATAGAATGTATAAAACAAGATTGAAAATATTTAGTTTGACTAGTATGAGAATCACCGGTATTTAATTTGTATACTTTATAAGCAGCTACTGTTGGACGCCCGCAACTCCAGAGGTGTCACATGCGCGTTGCAGAACCTATACAAAAAGGTGGATTCACTGTGTTAACGGCTAAAGGAAGAAGAGGGTCCCTCATCGCAGTGGCGTAGTGAGTAGTGAGGCAGCCAGGGCACGTGCCCTGGGCGCAATCCAGAGGGGGGCGCAAAAAACTAAGTATTGAAAAATAATTCCTTCCAAATCGGCAAACAAGACGAAAAATTTTTTTTAAATAATTTCATTGATTTCATGATACATTTCTTTCTGATTATACTGCGAATAAATGTATAATACCCACTGTACCCAGGTACATACAATTAGCAAAATTTGTAAATCTAAATATTTAGACGTAAAATTTTGATTCCTATTATTTAGTGAAATGATAGTATTACTTATGCGAATAATTTCGTGAGTAATGGTAGTTGAGCTTAAAAAGACATATCTATCAAACAATTAGCAACATGCAGATTTTTACATAAGTACCTACATACATTTTCTTAAACATCAATCGATTCTATTTCCCGTGACATTCAAATTTCAAATATCGTCAAAATTTAAAAATTTAATAATCCCCAAAATCTGAATAAATCTGATTATTCGTTTTTTGATGAAGTTGCGTTCGGAGCTCGAGGTCACAAACTTGGATTATTTATTGGGCCAACATCACAAACAAGTCTGGAAAAAAATCAGATCAACCAGATTTGACGCACACGATGATTGTATAAAGTTACTGGATCAATACCCAATTTATGAATGAACCTGACGTAACTTTATAGAAGAAATATATTTAAATGCTCATTGCGTAGTAATATCGGTGCTATCTCTGCGTACCAAATTGGTGGTTGCTTCCGGAAAACGAAGAGTTCCGTTCCGTACATCACTCAATTTTAATAATGTTTTTTTCAGTGTACTGCCATTTCACCGAAAATTCTTTCGTCCAATTTTATTTTCCAAACAACTTATCGCATAACGTTTAGTTAGCATACCAACGTTTACCAAATTAATGTTTTGTATAGTTTTATTTGGCCGGATTTTTTATTTGGCATAGGTTAGGTTAGTATGCCAAATAAAAATATGCAAAAAAATAGGTATGCGAAACGATATTTTGCCATTTGATGATTCTGACAAATGAAACAATGGGAAAAATTGTTTGGGAAGTGATAGTTTTACATACAATTTTCGGTCACATATAAGTCATTACAAATTTTCCGCATGCGGTAGTGACCTCTAAAACTTGTTTAATAATTCTGAAAAAATACGTCCATCATCTTTCATACCAAATAACACAATGGGAGTGCCTCGAAAAATATAATAAAATTGTAAATATGAAAAAAACTATTTATGTCACTACCACTTGCCCAAAATATGTAATTCTTCAATTAAGAGTTAAAAAGCTTTTGTTTAGTATAGGCTAGTAGACAAATTAGCGTCTACTTTCGACAAAGTCAATAAAAAAACATTATTTTTTTGGGTTTTACGTGGCACCAAGTGGCACGTTTCTAAGTGAAATTAATTTCAGAAATTCCTTGGGATTTCCATATGTACGAGCCCCAATGCATATTAGATCGTCTAGCCACACTTAAAAATACGATATTTTTTTAAAGACTGCTATTTAAATCCGGATTGACTTTGATGATTAAAGGAATACGCTACATACAAAGCCATTGAAAGTAGTTTAAAAAAACCGGCCAAGAGCGTGTCGGGCCACGCTCAGTGTAGGGTTCCGTAGTTTTCCGTCCGTCACAGTAAGTGTCCCCACTTAAGAGTTAATAACACCGCCATGTAGGATATGATATGAGAGTTCCACGTACAGCGACATCTATCGGCAAATTAAGTAAACTATTGCGCGCGAGCTTAAAGTATGGGAGATGATTTTTATGGAATAATTCTTTATTGCGTGAACCGATTTTCACCGTTTTTACTTTATTTGAAAGCACGTCATTTCATTGTAATTTTGTAGAAATCACAGGTACAATAAACACCTGCTTATACGGTTAAATTACAAACTTAATTCAGAAATTATTTTGTAATTTTTTTTCAAAAACTATTCATCCTATCAAGTTCAAAATAATTTTCCTAGAAAGTTTTTATAAAGTTCTACTTTTGAGATTTTTTTCATATTTTTAAAACTTATGGTTCAAAAGTTAGAGGGGGGGGGGACGCATATTTTTTTTACTTTTGGAGCGATTATTTCCGAAAAAATTTACATTATCGAAAAATGATTTTAGTAAACCCCTGTTCATTTTTAAATACCTATCCAACAATATATCACACGTTAGGGTTGAAATGAAAAAAAAAATCACTCCCCACTTTACGTATAGGGGAGGTACCCTAATAAAAAAAAAATTTCCACTTTTTATTTTACCACTTTGTCGGCGTGATTGATATACATATTAGTACCAAATTTCAGCTTTCTAGTGCTAACGGTCACTGAGATTATCCGCGGACGGACGGACGGACGGACGGGCAGACATGGCGAAACTATAAGGGTTCCTAGTTGACTACGGAACCCTAACAACAAGGTACAAAGTGTAATAATGTTATTAGAGTAGTTGTATCGTAAAGTTAACATTAAGCAAGCAAATAATTACGTCTAGTTAATATTTTAGGCAAAATAGGTCGTCTATATAAGATAAAAACAGTTTTTTAAGAAGTTTAATATTTAATTATATTTTAAATTGAATATATAATATTCTCTGTCATCTAAAATGACAGATGGCTATATAAAAACGCAATTTCAGTGCAAATTTTCATTACTTTATAATCATTATTCTATCGAGATGGTACGAGGTAAACCAGTGACTGAAGAAGTGCGGAAAATTATAATTTCCTGTAACAATAACGGCAAATCTACTTACCAAATATCCAAGGAGATGTCGTTGCCACGATCTACAATTCAAACGATTATCGAGCATCACCGAAAACATGGAACAATGTCCTGTTTAAAGAAATCTGGCCGTCGACGAATAACCTCCAAGGCAGAAAACAGGATGTTGAAAAAGATTATCAAGAAAAATCGTCGTGCAAGAGCAGGAGAACATACCGTATTGTGGCGGGACGTTATTAAAAAAAACATTTCAGTCGATACCTGCAAGAGAGTAATGAAGAGAATGGGCTATAGTTTTTACACTGCTAAAGAGAAACCGTTATTTACTAAAAAACAGAAAACCAACAGATTGAAATTCGCTAATAAATACAAAAACTGGACTGTCAATCAGTGGAGCAAAATAATATGGAGTGATGAATCCAAATTGGAAGTCACAGTTGGTGACGAACGAAGTAAAGTCATTCGGGAAAAAGGAGAGGCATTTCATAAAGACTGCCTCAAGCGAAAGGTGAAGTTTCCAGCATCTTTAATGATTTGGGGCTGTATGTCGGCACAGGGCGTGAGCCGTCTGCAATTTATAGATGGAACCGTCAATGCCGAGAAATACCAAAGAGAGTTTGCTGCCGTCTATACGGCAGTTAAAATATAAAAATGCATTTACTTCAACAAGACGATGCTGCATGCCATACCGCGAAAACAACGATGGCGTGGCTGAAGTCCGAAAAAATCCCTACCATGCCATGGCCGTCCAGCAGCCCGGACTTGTCTCCCATAGAAACATTGTGGTGGAAAATGAAGAAAAGGCTGCGAAAGGACCCTTCTAGATCTAAAGCTGATCTTAAGGAGAAACTTACCTGTGTCTGGAATGAAATAACCACCGAAGAGTGTAGTGAGTTGGTAGATTCAATGTCGCTCAGGATCAAAACCGTTTTGGATGCAAAAGGTGATACCAGTACCACCAAGTGGTAGACGGTCTATTATGCATCGGCTAAACCGAAGACGAACTTTTTTTTTTATCACTGTGGAAAGTTGTTATTTTTTTCATTCGATACATAAAGTATTATTCATTTTCTATCTTGTTTTTATATTACATGATCTTCTAAACATCGCTGTCATTCTGAATTTTTAGGTTAGTACATTTTTTACCTGCTAGACGAACTCATTTGCATTGGGGTTCGTATACAAAATTTTAGCTAAATCGGTCCAGTAGCTTATGAGGAAATTGAATCTGTAACAGACGGACAGGAACCCTAAAAATCATCAGCCGACTATATGGTGGTGAAAATAGCATCAGCTTAGCATTATGGCAAAATAGCATGAACTCCGTATGTTCATATAACCAGCGATGGTATTTTCACCACGATACAGTCGGTTGTAAATTTTTCATGTATATAAAAGCATCTAAATTATCATCTGTAAAATTTTCCATTGGGATGCGAGGACAATATTTGAGTGATTAAATAGCTACCATTCCTCAGCCCACCAAGGGGCAGCTAACCTTCACGAGGCTTCATTATACATCGCCCTTAAGCACTTTACAAGTTATCGCTTAGGTCGGGGACATGATTGGTCATGAAATTTGTTCCTGGCATATTAGTTATTACGGTCCATTACATACAGTCAATTTGTAAATATCCAAAAAAAATAATAACAAAGGGGCGAAGTTTTGATGCGTGCCCTGGGCGCCGTTTTACATCACTACGCCCCTGCCTCATCGTCAACACACTGGGTTCTCTTTGAGCTCTTCCGTACCTGTTAGTTCCTCAAACTTGGTGCGCGAAATGTAAACAGTAGTTGAACGTACCTTGTCGAGCGTGAGAACGCCGGGCGCCGACTCGCTGTTGGTTATGAGTCCCACCCCGACCAACGCGCTGGCGACGTCCTGACAATTCAAATACGTTTTATGAAATAAAACTTTACGAAGAAAAACATAAGAATTTTGGTAACTGATATCAATTGGATCAACATAATACATTATACATCTAGAAGTACATTAACCCTTCAAGCGCCATGGCATATGCCATTCATATACAAAACGTCATTAGGCGGGTCCAAACCTGACGCACCGCCTCGCGAGGAAATTTCCGCGCGAAGCGGCTCGGCTAGTGTGGACGTGCCTCATTGCGACCGTGGGTGCGTTTGCCTCTTGCCAATATAAACCTCACTTGAAAGTGTAAATAGTTATTTTTATTTCTTATACAAGTGTGCAAAGTTGTATTTTAACCGCGAGTGTAGAATTGAAGCACGAGCTAGCGAATGGATTCTAGGGTCGAAAATAGAATTCTAAGCGAAGCAAGTAGTTCAAAAATAGAATTCTGAACGTAGCCAGTGTTGCAACACATTAGACGTAGAAATAAGTTTGCAGCCGTGTATAGCACAGATCTTTTCACCTCACTAGAGGAAAATACTACATAGGTACAAGAAAAATAACTGGAATGTGTAGCCTTTATTTTTAATTGAATACAATTAAATATAAAATTACTTTTTCGTCCACAGCCCCTGATTTGATCAGACAATTTAATCAGACGGGCGAATGTTATTATGTTTAAAAAACAGGCCAAGTGCGTGTCAGACCACGCATAATGGAAGGTTCCGTACCGGCTATCGAAAAAAATAATATCGCAAGGTCGTATCTGCCTATGTACGTAGTTTTTTGGAGATATCTCAAAAACGTCTAAATAATTTTCGTGGAAAGAATATTCAAAGATGTATCTTCTTGAATTTTTTCATAATTTTTGGACTTACGGTTCAAAAGTTACAGGAGGGGGGGGGACACACACAACTTTTTTGACTTTCGGAGTGTTTATTTCTGAAAATATCTACTTAATCAAAAACTGTTCAAAAGAACCTCAATGTTATTTTTCAAGACCTATCGATTGATATACATCATGTTGATATTTGGTAGATTTTTTTTTTGACAATTAGTTTCATGTATGGAGTGCCCCACCTAAAAATTTTTTTTCAGCAATTTCAGTACAGAACTAAGTAGCGGCACACAAAATATACCTTATGTTAAAATTTGATAAAAATACGCCTCATAGTTTCCGAGTAAAATGGCTGTGACAGCCGGACATGGCGAAACTATAAGGGTTCCGTTTTTGCCATTTTGGCTACGGAACCCTAAAAAGCAACTAATAACACGTTCGAATTTCAAATACTCATTGCACTCTTGTGAATAAAACGCAGTTTTGCTATTTTTAAAGAGTAAAACAGGGCTTTCCGAGCTAGTGAGGTAAAAAGTTATATTGTCAGCGTAAGCCTTAACACTTAAAGGGGTTCTTGGCGCGGTGGGCGTGGCTATTCATGACAGTTTTGTGTTGTTGGCGTTCGAAGAGTTAGTGGTCCTGGTCTTACCTGGAAGAAGTCTCCATTGTAATCTCTCGGCGGCGGCACTAGGGGCGACTCGTATTTCATTATAGCTTTCATCACCGCTTCGAGCGCCGTACGACCTGTGGGCAACATTACAATCAAACAGCCGTTAAATATTAATGACATAAAAGTATGACAAACGCATATCAGAAATTAGATACACGTAACGTAAAGTGAACGTAGCGTAAACACGTTGCGTAATAAAAAGTACTAGTGGTGTCATACATTTTCGTTAATAATTTATATTAACGAAAATTAGAATTAAATATTTTGGAACAATTTACACAGATTAACCTATCCCCAGAGTAAGTAAAACTTGTACTATGGGTAGTACAGAAATGAAGGTTTCCGCGATCGAGATTTTCACTAGATGGCAGCACCGTGGCGAGAGGTCTTTTTGACAGCAGCTGTCAAAAGTCCACCAATCAAAAAAAGATTAAACGGGATAATCGTTTACGCTTCAAGATGGCTGCATCGTCTTTGGAATAGTTTTTTGTTTTTTGCTCATTTACGTAGTTCAGTGTGTAATATTGATAGCTTATTGTGCGGTGACCTAACGAACAAGTGTGCAGCTAATGGAAAATTAGTCCCAAAACGCGAGTAACCACCCTTTAGTTGAACAAACGGTTATCCGGGGTTCCGGCCACCCACGTGTTTGTAAGGAGTCTATCACTTCACAATCAACAAGGCCTTAACCGAACAACGTTGCTTTTATTTTATTTTACGAAAATGAATAAAATCCTAAGTGTACCTTGACATTAGCAGAATTCACCTCGCTAAAATAGGCGAGGAGTAAAAGACATTAATTAAAAGAAAAAAAAAAAGAATAAAAAAAAGAAAAAGATTTAACTTGATTTGTGGATTATGACAGCTAGACCTCTCGCCACGGTGCTGCCATCTAGTGAAAAACTCTATCGCGTACACCCTCATTAAGCTACTTAACGTATGTAGTAACAAGTGTTTAACTAGCGCTCACCATATTTGTTGTCGATGTTGAACTGGCTAAGGTCCCTGGTCTCGGTGGCCCTCCTGTCCCCGTGTGTTAGGGCTCCGAGGGACTCCAGCCTCTTGGCCACGGTGGAGGCGAAGCGCCGCTCGCCGGCGAGGTCAGAGATTAGGAAGATGTATTCGGGGGCGTTCACTTGGTTGGACCGATGTGTGCGACCTGGATACAAAATTAAATTATATTAATAAGTATTATAAAAACCACCAATGCAGAAACAGCTGAATCGATTTAGATGAAACATATGTAAGAACCATCATCACTAGAAAACCTGTCAAATAAATAAATAAACACATTCAAACATTCACCCGGAAAATTATAGAGCGATCAAGCTGATCCCACACACTCTTTAAGTATGGGAACGTGTCCTAATAGAAAAACTGAATAGCCTTACAAATATCACCCCAAACCATTGCGGATTTACTCGTGGGGTGGGCACTACCGATGCCATCCACAGAGTTAGGATCTTAAGCGAGAAATATAGAACACTAAAGCAGGACCTCCACTATGTCTTTATAGATCTGGAAAAGGCATTTGACAGAATACCCAGACAACTAATCTGGACTGCACTTAGATCCCAGCTCATACCGGAGTTCTATATAAATTTGATCCGAGACATGTATAGGGGTGTCACTACCCAGGTTATTTCTCCCGCGGGAACTAGCGCACCATTTGAAGTTAATGTTGGAGTGCATCAAGGCTCTACTCTGAGTCCTTTACTCTTTATCATGTCATGGACTACATCACTAAAAGTATACAAAAACCGGCACCGTGGAATCTCTTGTATGCAGACGACGTCGTTCTAATAAACGAAACGTTGCCCGGGATCCAATCAGACTTAAATCGGTGGGTGACTGCTTTGCAGTCAAGGGGCATGAGAGTAAGCAGATCAAAGACCGAATACATGCACTGTAACTTCACGGGCAAAACCTCATCCCAATCTATTACCATCTCAGGAGTGCCATTGAAGAACCTAGAGTCTTTCAAATATCTTGGATCTCTGATCACGTCAACAGCAAAAACCGAGCTCGATGTCGAAAACAGAACAAGAACGGGATGGCTGAAATGGAGAGCCCTCACAGGCGTCATGTGTGACCCCAAAATCCCAATCAAAACAAAGGGGACCGTATACAGCGAGCAGTGAGACCGGCCCTGCTCTATGGATCCAAGTGTTGGACCGTGAGACAACAGGAGGAGCAAAAAATGCACGTAGCGGAGATGAAAATGTTGAGCTGGTCGGGGGGAGTTACAAGGCTGGACAAAATAAGAAATAACTATATTCGAGGCACCTTTAAAGTTGCGGACATCCGAAACAAAATGCGCGAAAGCAGGCTACGTTGGTTCAGGCACGTACAACGTTATAGCGGCGACCATATCACAAAGAGTGTGACCATTGATCATGAAGGCAAATGGGGAAGGGGCCGCCCGCCGACAAACTGGACTTCGACCATCAAAAAGGACTTACTGACGAAAGGCCTGACGCCGGATATGACCAAAGACCGCCTAAAATGGCGCCAGAGTGTTAGATGTGCCGACCCCAAGTAAATGGGATAAGGCAAGGATAATGATGATGATGATGACTCAAACATTCACCCCTTTAAAGACTGCGTTCCCACAGACAGACACAGTGGTCAAACTTCTAACATCCCTCCTTTTGCTATGAGGGTTCAACAACTGAGGGAAGAGAATCGAAAAAAATATTGCCAAAAACGGTTTTTAATAATTTTAAACAAAAAAGAACCGACTTCACTTAGCCTTCACCTTTCAAAAAGGAATAGCCCGAGCTACTATAATAAATGTTTTAACCTTTTGAACGCTTTCTCTCTCGCATCAAAATGTGGCATACACGCCAACCAGAGAGTTCTAAACCAGGAGAGGCCCTGAGTATCATTTCCCCTCTGTCAAAAGTATTGGCGGAAAATCTAGTACATCTATAAAAACTATTTCAATAATCGATGTCACGCATTTTCGTCATCGCTGTCAATGGATAACAAGCTCCGTGAAAATGCCCTTATGCGCTGTTTTTGGATGTAAAAAAATGTTATATTTCGTCTAGTTTACAAAAAGATGAAAACCATTTCAGATGTAAGCAAAGTTTTACTTTATTTATCATTACTTTCGTAATAAAAGATTTAACCTAAATCGAAAATCAAGCTTCGTTTACAGAATCGATTCAAAGACAATCGTTTTCTTTCTGACGGGCAGTAACTATTTGACGTTTGACACTTCTCCATATTTAACGCGCTTAAGGATTGCTGTCTTCTATATTTTGTTTGAAAATACAATCAAAAATGATCCTTGGCTTTTTTGTTTGACATTTCCAAAGACTGCATCCAATAATGAACCATATGTTAACATTGGTACAGTCGACTATCTATTGCTCCATTTAGTGTTATGAAGTATAAAAAGAATATGTCAAATATGTTTGGTGTTTTCAAGTCAAAGGTACATCTTTGTCGGTTGTCAATAAAGCGTTGCTGCCATAAAAATTCATTTAGAAATAAACTGTATTAACAACCGACAATGATGTACCTTTGACTTCAAAACTTCACATGCGTGCTACCTCGCCCTCCTCAGATTTTGGCAGACTTTTTTGTTTGGAAAGATGAGGCGAAGCGTACTCCATTTATAGAGCTTTATGACGCCAACATCTCAACTAGTGCCAACATCATAACGATATAAACCTTATCTGTCAGCAGGACAATTGCTTTGACAGCGTCCGCCATAGCCACTTTAGTGTTCGTTGGCGTGGCAGGCACGACAGCACACGACCGATTTAGTGGCTCTTGGCGTTCAAAAGGTTAATCACTATAGGTGTGCCTATAATATTTAAAGCGTTCCCTCGATCCCTCTCATCATCTCTCATCTCCAAGATCCCAGATCTGGTGTCGGTTCACGAGTTTAGTCAGGAGATGTGAACTTACCAAATTGCTGAATGGCTCTGTCGGCCGACCACGGCAGCTCCAGCGTGATGTGCACGCGCCGCCTTTGGTTCCGCGCCCTGAAAACAATGCCATGAAAATAATAAATGGTTTGAATCATAGACATATAAAATAAGGAGACGTGGTCCCACGACGATAAAATTGTGATTCCATAATAAGCCGCGGTCCAAGACTTGTTTATGTGTGCGTGTGGCGCGTAAACACGAAGAAATCAGCTTATTATGGATTCACAGTTTTTTATTCAAGGCAGTTACATCTTATTATTTTATATGTCTATGGTTGGAATTTGCCCCAATAACAGTACAGTAAAGATCACAGGGAGAGGTCTTTGCCCAGCAGTGGGACACTATTATAGGCTAATAAAAAAAAGTACAATATCTTTTAATGGGAGTTAAAGTTTAATACAAAGCATGGTTAACACAAGATAAACACCCAGTTAGACAATAGTCTCAAGTCTCAACCGTCCTTTGTGTTTGGGAAACCTAAATACGTATAGTGACTTTTTACCATAGCCTGTGTGGATATGTCATATGCAAAGCCTAATTAACAATATCTTTTCTTATTGAAAAAAAAACGGTTGTCTGTAAAGTCGGTTTACTGACGATAGTTGAACGTGACAACGTCATAAGAAAATACTGATGGAATGGTTGCATTTTTCAATAGAAAATTTTAATTTCACTGCACTTCATACTTGACGAAATGATGTAAATGTATTATTGTATAGCAGCTGTCCACGCGGACGCATCGCTCACTCAAGTATGAGAGAGACAGATGTCGAACGCTGCCGAACGCGAAGGCCGATTGTGCCTCTTTGTCGCTCGTTCCGCGCTCTCGCTTGCACTGGAACGCCTCAGAGCGAGGTAACGCCGCATGAGTGATGTTTTTTCGTGCGTGCAGCCGGCTCCATCGAATTATAAGACGTTGTCACGTCAAAAATAGAGCTTTACCTTCTATCGCTTTGTAGTGAGATACCACTAGAAGCCGCCTCAGAAATGATAGCGACGTCCTTCTCTCCGTCCATGAACCGCTGCTTCTCCGTCAGGTTCAGCGTCTCCAGCGGCACGTCGGCTTCCGATCTGCTCTCGTATAGGATCTGACCGTCTTCCGTTTGTACCACGCGCCCTTTGCGACCTGTCATCTGTGAAGGTAAAAATGTGTTACAAAAGCGATAGGATTCTCGATTACGCTAAGCAGTCAGTACTCGACACGCAGCTGCCTGTCTCTTGAAGTATAGTCGCCAACACATATATCGGAGCGGCCAAGGTGGTTATCTAAACAAAGCCTCTATTTTCAAGCCGATAAAGTGCATGTTTAGATATTTTTGACTAACTTGGCCGCTCCTATATATTCGATGGCGACTGTACTAGTAAAATAAAAGTATTTCCAGGGATTTTTGATGTGGTGAAATTCGAGTTTTTTATTAGTAAAAACTAAAAAACTTCGAACCTGCAATTCAAATACACGGAAGCTGAAAATTAAACGATCATCGCTATCTGCGTTAACCTTAAGTGCATTTATTCTCATTCTTCAGTCCCCATGTCTTTGAGCGCGATTAGGTTTCACTTGTACAGTCGCCATCAGATATATCGGAGCGGCCAAGGTGGTCACAAATATCTGAACAACGCCTCTATTGACAAAGCGACAAAGTGCATGTTCAGATGTTTTTGACTACCTTGGCCGCTCCGATATATTTGATCGCGACTGTACGCCTCAGAGTCAGTATAGTACTCACCTCGGCCACATTCTCAGTGCCGCCCAGCTCGTCGACCAGCTGGTCGAGCGTGTTGGGCGGGAGTCGTTTAGCTAGCCGCTCTATAGCGGCGAGCAGCTCCTCCTTCATGCTGCAGGCTCGCTCGATGGCGGAGCGGGGTGGGGGCTGGTTGTTTCGAGCCGGTCCTGTGACATGTTGAAATAAAAATTGTAAAATCTAAAAGCTATATAGGCTTAACTTAAAAGCTAAATATACCTCTAAGGGAGACACTCGTTCGCTTCGCATGGTTTTAAGTGATATAGCGGACGATTTAGTTTAAAATAAAGTTAGAAATATGAAACTTCGTCCGCTGAAGCATATTCATTGTCGATAGTACACACTCTAAACTCGAAAATAGTAGTTAGTTTCAGTAATGAGCAGTGATCGGCACGACCCGTGCAACAACGCGGGATTTCGCGTAAAAATAATACGGATATGACTATAATATTTTATTGAATACTATTATATTACACCCAATTGAACATGTTTTTTTCAATCAAAATAGTGTGATTATAATTATGTCCATATTAAAATTACTATAGGGCCGCCGCGGTGTTGCACGGGTCGTGCGGGTCGCTGGTAATGAGGGATTAATTAACAATATTAATATTCTGCCATAGGACCATCCACAGAACTATTAGAGTAAAGATCTATGCCACCTATGAAAGATCTAATCAAGGTCGGTTCTGTTTATGAATTCACAGGCCAGTTCAGGTGCATGTAGGGGACCACCAGTGGTTCGCGAGAGCATCAACTATGTTCTCATCTCTCACGCCCACAAACGCCCATTACGCTCAAGCTATTGAAGACTATAACATCGGAAAAGGATGCCTTTCAATCCTTGGTTAACACATACTTAGTTTTGCATGTTTTTTTTAATGTGGGGCATTCCACTCATACAATAGTTTGTTATTAAATCAAATACAAACATTTAAACATTAAACAAAATAATCAACCCAGTAGGACTCGAATCTACATCGATACGCCTTGCCGGGGCTCGATCGCTTTACCAATAAATCAATGGGTTCAATTAACTAAGTTGACGAAATTTTCAATGCCTTCAATCATCTTTTTGCCTTCGTTTTGATCTACATCGGCTTTACAGCAGCCGTAAGCGACATCTACTCGTAGGTCACCTAATAGAGTTAGATACCTTTCCCGCCGACACTTTCGCAAGTGTCACAACGGAAATATAGATGGCGCAATCTAGTAGAACAGTGACTTACCTAGGTAAAGGCCGTTGGTGCCAACAGGCGTCCCAGTAAGCATTCCGCCGGGCGCTGGCACGGTGACAGTTGGCGTCGTAGTGGTCTTCCTAGAGAACATATTCTCGATTTTGTCCTGCGTGGTGGACGGTTTCTTCTTGGGTGACGCCGCTTTCTTCTTTTTGAGAGGTTTCTTCTTTCTCATCCAGGGTTCTGTGGAAATTATTGTCACATTTAACATAGTGGAATGTATGTGACAAATGTTTAATCCGGAGGTCTCGGGTTCAATCCCAGACTCGTACCCCTGAGGTTTCCGGAACTTATGCGAGTACGAAATTTCATTTAGTATATACCAGTCGCTTTTCGGTGAAGGAAAACATAGGGAGAAAACCGGATCTAATCCCAATAAGGGCTTGGTTGAAAGATCAGATGACAGTCGTTATGGAAATGAAGGAAGTGTGTTCGCAGTTTGTTATTTTCTACTTATTAGGCGCGTCCACACCTGATGCACCGCCTCGCGAGGAAATTGCCGCGCGAGAGAGCCGCGGGATGGGACATGGCTCGGCCGAGGCATTGCAGCCGCGCGTGCGTTTGCCTTTTGTGGACACGCCTATTAGTCGGATTACTTTCACAGGCTATAGACGGAGAGCTAGCCACGTCAGATATGACACAATAATGTGAGCGACAAAACGCCTCAAGTTAGTTTCCTATACTATGCTTATTTCTAGATCTGGCAGTTGTAAAGTAGTGGAGGTCAAAGAATGCCAAACCAATTTAAGAATACAAATCCTAGAGTTCTGGTTTTAATGCAGTATTATGAAAAATTATATAAATAATTAGATAATATCATTGCCAAAACTTTCGGATTAGGGTAAAGTAATCCAAAACTTCGTATAATGTAATTCATATAGGCCAAGAAAATTAGATTTTTTCGAAGAATTAATTCCCAGCAGGCTGGAAATCGCTTTAATACCTTCATGTGGTCCTAAATGCATGTAATCCGAGTTTGCCCAATCCCAAGAGGTGTGCATAACTTTTTAGCGAAATTTTTGCTCTTTGTCAGGTTTTTGCTGGTAGCTCGAAAACAGTATGTCCGACGGAAAATGTCATGTATATTATATTGAAGATGGTTAAATTTTGCGTCGAGTGAGTAACTTAACTTCTTATTCGGTTCAGCGGTACAGCCGAAATCAAAAGTTATAAACCGGGAAAATGACTCATTTAATTGAAAAACTCGTATTTTGACTTCCATACCACATATCTTTGAAACAGATGACTCCTGTTGAAAAACCTATAGTATAAAAGTTGTAGAGAATATAATTTCACGTTATATCGACATCTCAATTTTCAAGTATAGTCATTTTGAAAGACTAAATTTGGCATGAATTCAAAATCAGTTTTTTCGAAATCCTTCTGAGTTGCATATTTTCCATAAAATATGAGGTGTGAGGCGTACATTTAATGCATCGTTACAACTAAAAACATTTAATTCCAAATTTCTAAAACGTACCCAATCAGAAAACTATTTATACACCGTGTTTTATTTTATTTCCGGTTATTTCAAGGGTATATTCCTACATAGGTTTATTTCTCGAAGACGCCAGTGTCCTACTTAGCTCCACTTCCGAGGTAATCGATATTTTATTAATGCCTTCTAATTGTGTAAACCTACATTTAATTATTTTTTTACTCTGATAACCCACTACAAAATGATGCACCTGTGTGTTAAGTCAAATAGTTATTGATTGTTTCCCCGATCTATACATTAACTAAACCAAACAATTGAACATTTCGAACATTAACAATCCGAGATACAAAGGAAACATATTGTATTGAAAATTTTATAATTGAAAGAAAAATGGAAAAATTCACCGCGACGAGCAAGATTCGAACTTGCGACCTTTCGGAACACCGGTCCGAATTTTTCCATTTTTATTTCAATTATAAAATTGAAATTTCACTTGCAGACGGTTCTGCTAGGTACAACATTAATATTTTATTGACTTAACACACAGTTACATGACTTTATAGCGGGTTCTCAGACTAAAAGAAAAATATACACAATCAGAAAGACGAAAAAGAACTATAAATTACCTCAGAACTAGGACACTAGCGTCTTTAAGAAATATACTTAAGTTAAGCTCAGGAATGTACCCTTGGAATTTGTTTGTTTGTTTATTTGTAAAAATAAATCTTACAGGCTTACAGTAGACACCAAAACGCTTGTAAGATAAAATACATCAGATAGTTAATAGTTACATATACAGTTAATGTTACTCATATAAAGTTAATGTCCACTTGATGAAATAAATAATAAATTACAATATAGTACAAAATAATTGAATTAAATGAGATTTACATTAAAATTATTAGTTGGAATACACGGTCAATATTGATTGCAAAATTGCAATTACAAGTTGAATAAAATTAAAATCATATGTCCCAAAATAGTAGTTTATGTAACTGTTACGTAATAAGGGTCCTTAAAACATGAGTGTGGTTTTATGAAACGAGCCGCCGGTGAGTTTCATAATAAGATCACACGAGTGTTTTAAGGCCTAATTACGTACAGTTGCATACACTGCTTTATCTACACTCATATTATTTATCTAAAATGCCGTATTCGGAAACCATAGAATGGCCGCCATTGCACCGCCATGGCCAACTCTCGTGTGCCGGCGGTCGCGCGGGCGCGTGTCGGGCTGTCGGCGGATGCGCGGGAGGGTGCAGGTGTACATTATGTTATCAAAACTCATAGCACATCAATAGTTGAGCATGAAAAGTTAAAATTACGTTACTGCCACGGATAAAAAGCTTATCATAGTAAAATCGGTCGTGGTAATGCTAGCCATTGCCTACCGTTTTCGAACACGTTTTAGAGAACTTACAATATGAGTGTAGATAAAGTAATTTAAATCACAAAAAACAAAACATAATCAAATTCCGACGAGGCGGTTCGCAAAATATACAATTTTATTTTTTAAGTGTGACATGTCTTCGGCATATACATCAGCGTCCTGGATTTGTGAAAGAAACTGGTTTATCAGCGCGATGGCTCTGGCAGTAGGCGCATTACCAGCTCGTTTGGTTCGGTTTCTACCGGTCATTGAAGCCAACAGGTTACGTCTACTTCGACACTCGCGCCCTACCGCGGTTATGTAGTTGTCAGGTACAAATAAGTTGAGCTTGCACAGAATATTAGGATTGTCTACTCTATAAATATTAAATATAAATATAAATATTATAGGACGATCTTACACAAACCGACCTAGTCCCACAGTAAGCTCAATAAGGCTTGTGTTGTGGGTACTAGACGACGATATATATAATAGATAAATATGAATAAATACTTAAATACATAGAAAACAGCCATAACTCAGGAACAAATATCTGTGATAAACACACAAATAAATGCCCTGACCAGGATTCGAACCCGGGACCTCCTGCTTCGTAGGCAGGGTCACTACCGACTGGGCTAGGAGGCCGTTCAAACTCTATGGAGCAAGACTAAGCAGTAATGATACAGAGTCGCTACTTTTCGGCGCAGTTCGAGCGTATTCAATCCAACCATCCCAGATACAAATAGTGATGGAAAGTGAGTTGGGTACATTGTTGGGTAGTATCCATAGTGCCGCTTGTATAGATACCGCGCAAACTTGCGTTGCACTCTCTCGATCATCAGCGCATATTTCCCTTCGTACGGATCCCACGCGACTGCATTGTACT
The DNA here is from genome assembly GCA_947086415.1 of Pammene aurita. NCBI lineage: Eukaryota > Metazoa > Arthropoda > Insecta > Lepidoptera > Tortricidae > Pammene > Pammene aurita. The sequence continues at coordinate 2,863,629 of OX352307.1, forward strand.
CCAGCTTACTTCTGACATATGCGTTATATAATAATATGGCTATGTTTGTGTCCCTGTGTGGGTGACTAGCCTAACGAGTTAATGAAAACAAGCTAGTTCCACATCATAAATTATATTGTCAATTAACGGCACACAAGAGTCACAAGCACAAAGGAAAGAAATAACAGTCAAAGCACAGCACAATATTTACAAGAAGAAGAAAGTTAAAGTAAGCACAGAAGATAGGAAAAGTACATAAAGAAAGCGGCTATACAGCGAAAGCTAAAAGCGCAAAACGGTGCACAAAGCAAACCGAAAACAATATGCTTAGCGAGTCGGCGCGTAAGCAGTAACCGTTAGCCCGGGCGGCGCGAGAGCGTGCGTCCAGCCTCGAGAGTAGTAAATTGCCGACTGGCTGGGATTTCCGAGCGTGCACGAAATGGCGCGATGGCCGGCCGCCGAAGTATCACGAAGCGGGCCGAGCGATAAGGAAGATCTTGTACGCTGCGCTCGCGCCGCGCGGAATCGCAACGGTATTTTTATAATAAACATTACTTAATATATATAATTATTTATAATGTTTAGAAAATTACAGTGGCAATATTTTATATTAAATAGCTGTCGCCACATCAGCCCCCCCGGAGACCTTTAGGGTCGATAATAATCGGGGAAACGTATACGGCGCCCAGAACGAGACTTTTTGTTCTGAAGGAACGGCTACGGAACTAGGCAACACGGTCGATGACGTTTTGGTAGGGCTAGGTGCTTCCGACAAAATGTAGGCGGGTTTTAACCTATCTATCGATATAGAAACTTCCCTACCAGCGACATCAACTCTGAAATATTTGTCCGACCTTTCGACAATCCTATAGGGGCCAGCATAAGGTGGCTGAAGTGACCTACGAACTAAATCTTGTCTAACAAAAACATGCGTTGCAGATGCCAAGTCCTTGTGAATGAAAATTTTGGCGGAACCATGACGACTAACAGCGGATGGCTGTAACTTTTTCATGTGCTGACGCAAACGTGATAAAAAGTCAGTATAGTCGGTCAGTTGGTCAGCTGTAGGTTGCAGTAAATCACTGGGAAGTCTTAACGGCTCGCCGTAAACTAACTCGGCGGTCGAAGCAGACAGGTCCTCCTTCCACGCACTACGAATTCCCAAAAGTACTAGTGGAAGGGTTTCAGTCCAACATTCGTCTGCGTGACACATTATGGCAGCCTTGAGCTGGCGATGGAACCGTTCCACTAATCCATTCGCTGCCGGATGATACGCAGTAGTTTGCAAATGACGGGACCCAGTAATCGCTGCAATCTGTCGGAACAGATTTGAGTCAAATTGCCTGCCACGGTCGGTGGTGACATTTTGAGGGCAACCGAAACGCGCGATCCATGTCGAAATGAAAGCCTTGGCAACGCTTTCCGCCGTAATGTCCTGTAAAGGTACTGCCTCAGGCCAACGCGTAAATCTATCTACAGCCGTAAGACAGTATTTAAAACCGTTCGACATAGGCAAAGGGCCAATAAGATCTACGTGGACATGCGAAAACCTGCCAGCGGGTGGCTTAAAATCGTGGACCGGTGCGTGGACATGCCGTGAAACCTTAGACCGCTGGCAAGGAATACACCCGCGCGCCCACTCCCTACAGTTTTTTTTAATCCCTGGCCACACGTAACGCTCAGTCACCAACCTGATGGTGTTCCTAGCACTAGGATGACTTAGGCCATGAAGGGAATCAAAGGCTAACTTTCGAAATTCCGAAGTAATAAAGGGACGTGGAGCTGGGCCGGACACATCGCAGAACAGTTTGACAGATCCAAATGCAACTTTCTGTAAATCAAGAGACGAACCGCCATTTGTCAACCTGCGAAGCTCTGTGTCCGTGGCCTGTGACAAAGCTAAAGCCTGTAAGTCAAGTCCGTCTGTAATGGCGTCAACCCTCGACAGTGAATCCGCGACGACGTTCTCTTCGCCGGATATAAACCGGATATCCGTCGTAAACTGCGATATAAAATCTAAATATCTAAATTGCCGCGGAGAACAGGAATCAAGAGACTTTTTAAAAGCAGAGACTATGGGTTTATGGTCAGTGAGTATGAAAAATGGCTTCAACTCGATCATGTACCTAAAATACTTCACTGACTCATAAATGGCCAACAGCTCGCGATCGTAAGCGCTATACTTTTTCTGAGCAGTTGTCAACTTGCGAGAGAAAAATCCCAATGGTTGCCAATGTCCCTCGACTTCCTGCTGGATCACCGAACCGATCGCGAAGTCTGACGCGTCTGACACAATAGCTAGAGGAGCGGAAGAGTCGGGATGCGCGAGAAGAGTGGCATTCGCAATACTTGACTTGCAAGCATTGAATGCCTCTTCCAACTCTGGAGTCCAGACTACTGGGCTATTGCTCTTCACCCTTGGACCACTTAATAGTGCATGGAGAGGAGCCTGTAATTTAGCAGCATCAGTAATAAACCGTCTATAGAAGTTTAGTGCCCCTAGAAAACGTCTCAGATCCTTGATGGTTTTAGGCTTTGAAAAGTCCTGAATTGCCTTAACCCTAGCCCCTATAGGCTTTGTACCCTCTGAAGAAATCAGGTAACCTAAAAACTCGATTTCAGGAACAGCAAATACGCATTCTTAGCGTTAAGCAAAATACCGTGGTCATTAAGACGCTCAAAAACGGCGCGCAGATGCGCCTCGTGTTCTGAGTCGTCCCCAGAGGCTACCAAAACGTCATCGATGAACGGAAAACAGAAATCAAGACCCCTAAGGACTTCGTCCATAAACCGCTGAAATGTTTGCGCCGCGTTGCGCAAACCAAAGCTCATAAATGGGAACTCGAAGAGCCCAAAGGGTGTCGTGATTGCTCCTTTCGGCACGTCCTCGGGCGCAACGGGAATTTGATTATATGCTCGCACTAAATCCAACTTGCTAAAAACCTTGCAATTAAAAAGGTTGTGCGAGAAATCAGCGATATGCCGCACCGGGTACCTATCAGGAATAGTGCGTGCATTAAGAGCGCGATAATCGCCACAAGGACGCCAACCATTGTCCTTTTTAGGTACCAAGTGCAGCGGGGACGACCAAGGACTCTCCGATCGTCTCGCGATACCCGTGCGCACCATATCCTCAAATTCCCGCTTTGCAATCTTGAGGCGGTCAGGTGCCAAACGCCGTGGCCTTGAAAACACAGGTGGGCCTGGCGTGGTCTTAATAAAGTGTTGCGTCTGGTGTTTACATTTTCGCTCTTGAGGATTACCGGTAGGTCTAATAATATCCGGGTACTCCTCAAGAAGGTGGTGATATGGAGTATCACCGGAAATTACTTTAATTTGCGGGCAAGCACAAGCGGAAGCAACTACGCCGGCTGATGAAAGCAAAGTTGTGCCGTCGACTAAGCGAGCATAGCGAACATCGACAAGCAAATTATAAAATGAGAGAAAATCAACTCCAATAATGGGCTTGCTCACATCAGCGATTATAAAGCGCCAACAAAACATACGGCGTAAATTAAAATCTAGCGACATAGTTATCCAACCATAAGTACTTATAGTAGTATTATTTGCAGCGTAAAGAACCGGGTAAACACACAGATCGGACCCGGTGTCCACCAAAAACTGTACTTTTGTCTTTGCATCAGTGACAAATAAACGTTTGGACACTGGAACACTGTCACTGGTCGCTACGAGCGACCGGTCATCAAGTTTTTTGGATACGCACAAGGGGAAATGCACTTATCTGCCTTGTCCGCATACTTGTAGTGGTACCAGCACAGGCGCTGGCCGTCACGGGCGCTGCTGGACTTGCCAGCCCTCGACCGGCTTTTGGAACGATTGTGTGGCTTGCCGCGGGACCTCGACCGGGAGTTACCCTGATTACCCCGGGAGGTGGACATCGCGTCAAGCCTTGATGTTAATGCGTCGATTTTACGATGCAGCTCAGCTACGGAATCAGGAACGCCCGAAGAAGATGCAGCAGACACCTGGTAAGCAGGTCCAGGTGGTGTAACCTCATGCACCTTATCCGCCATTTGCGCCACGGTTTCCAAGGGCAAATTGTCCTGGTAAGCGACAATGCTCTGCAACACTGTAGGTAACCGGCTCATCCATAAATGGCGAATAAAATCATCCGGGTAATCTGCACCTGCTAAACTCCGGATATGACGCAAAAATTGGGTCGGCTTCCTATCACCGAGCTCCTCTTTCATCATCAGCTGCTTCAAACGCTCCTGCTTAGAACTTGACAAACGAGCTATAAGTTCTCTTTTGAGTGTGCCATATTTGTCGGTCGCGGGCGGGTTGGTTATAATATCTTCCACTTCAACCGCGTACTTGTATTCCAACACTGATATGGCATGATAAAACTTGGTAGTATCACTCGTAACCCTGGTCAAAGTAAACTGTCCGTCCAGCTGTGCGAACCACATAGTCGGTTTATCCGGATAAAACGGAGGTGGTTTCACACTAATGTGACTCACGGATGACTCACTACCAGTACTGGCCTCCGCTCCAGGTACCTTAACGGTCACCTGAGGTGCTGTTTCCTCTTTATCAGACATTTTAAAGTGTAAAAATCCGTAAAGTCTATTATAATTGTAACTGCACTTCAAAACATAAAAAGTCAATGCTTGTAAACAGATAAAATTCAAAATGTCTGTTAAAATTTAAAACACAAACGTTCGTTCAAAATTGAAATTTAAAAAATGGCCGTTAAAAGATAAAATTATAAAATGTTCGTCAACGGTAAAATTTAAAAATGTCCGTTACACAACCGTCCATTTCACAAGGGTCACCAATATGTGTGTGACTAGCCTAACGAGTTAATGAAAACAAGCTAGTTCCACATCATAAATTATATTGTCAATTAACGGCACACAAGAGTCACAAGCACAAAGGAAAGAAATAACAGTCAAAGCACAGCACAATATTTACAAGAAGAAGAAAGTTAAAGTAAGCACAGAAGATAGGAAAAGTACATAAAGAAAGCGTCTATACAGCGAAAGCTAAAAGCGCAAAACGGTGCACAAAGCAAACCGAAAACAATATGCTTAGCGAGTCGGCGCGTAAGCAGTAACCGTTAGCCCGGGCGGCGCGAGAGCGTGCGTCCAGCCTCGAGAGTAGTAAATTGCCGACTGGCTGGGATTTCCGAGCGCGCACGAAATGGCGCGATGGCCGGCCGCCGAAGTATCACGAAGCGGGCCGAGCGATAAGGAAGATCTTGTACGCTGCGCTCGCGCCGCGCGGAATCGCAACGGTATTTTTATAATAAACATTACTTAATATATATAATTATTTATAATGTTTAGAAAATTACAGTGGCAATATTTTATATTAAATAGCTGTCGCCACACCTGAATTGTGCAGCAGTACGAATGATGAATCCTAGTGTTTTGTTAGCTTTCTTGCAAATACTTCTGATGTGATCACGCATGTCAAGTTTAGAGTCCAACATAAGACCCAGGTCTTGGATTGTGGTAACATGTTCAAGAGGAATGCCGGAGAGAAGATAGTTGGCTGTGATTGGAGATTTAGATCTTGTGAATGTTATTGCTTTACATTTTTTGACATTTAGCTCCAGTTTGCTGGCTACACTCCAATGTGACACAGCATCGACTACTCGCTGTAACGTTTCGCAATCCGAGGTACTATTTATCAGCAACATTAATTTAAGATCATCAGCGAATAGAAGAAACTGTGCTTCCACAATATTACTGCAAAGGTCGTCCACCATAATAAGAAACTGTGTTGGTCCTAAATTACTCCCCTGACTTACTCATGAGCGTGTGAAGTAATCTTTAGACCGGAAGGTAGCCATCTGTACGTACTGGCTACGATCCCTCAAGTAGTTAGCAAAGAAAGACAATAGTTTGGGAGTGAAACCGAGGGTTGCAAATTTTTGTAATAGCACGTCATTGTCCACAAGGTCAAATGCTTTTTTAAAGTCGAAATATACCGCGTCCACTTGTCGGTGTGAGTCCATACCTTCCAACACGTAGTCAAAAAAGCATATGTGGTTTGTGGCAGTGGACCGGGCTCTGCGGAATCCATGTTGGGCGTCGTGCAATTGATTGCCAATTTGTTGAATGAGACAACTATTTAACACGCTTTCAAAAAGTTTCCCGAAAACGGAAAGTATAGCTATAGGTCTATGTGTGAGAACATCATTTGAATTTGCCTCTTTAGGAATGGGTGTAACTCTAGAGACTTTCCATTTAGCAGGGTACACTTCAGTCTTAAGCGAAAGGTTAAAAAGGTACAGCAGTGGTTCCTCAAGTACCGTAAAGTAGTCCTTGACCAAGTATGGAGGAATATTATCTGGTCCGCAAGAGGATGAGGCTTTGAGTCGTTTGGCGGCTTTCCGTAACTCTGCAAGACCGATATGTGAGATTTCGACTCTTAGCGAGTCATTACAGCCGCTAAAGTTGCTAGCTGCGCAATGCTCTGCATCCTTTGGGTCGAGTTTAGGGATAACTTTATGGAAAACTGATCCAAAGTAGTCGGCAAACGCATCAACAGCTTCTTGACCAGTGATCACTTTGCCCCCCAATGTATACTCGTGCTGATGGCCTGCGTATTGTCTTTTAGACCGCACGAAATCCCAAAACTTGGCCGGATCCGAAATAATACCCCGCTCTATCTCCGCCAAATGCCGATTATGATCGCGAGTTATTAATTTTTTCACGAGGGTTCTGTGAACCCTGTACGACTCCTTATAGAATTCCGATCCGCTCGATTTATACATCTTCAAGAAGTAGTGTTTTGATTTAATAAGGTTAATCAATTCCGTTGTATACCAAGATGGATAGACGTAACGGCCTCCAGATGTTGGCGACTTTTTCAAGGGAACAGTGATATCAATTGCCGTGTTAAGCCTACTATAGAACGCCTGTACCGCAAGATCTACATCTGTCTGTTTGTATACGTCTCCCCAGTCGATGGCGGCAACTGACTCATATAGCGCGAGAAAATTGGCTTTTCGAAAGTTCCAAGCCGGAGGCGGAGTATTTTTAGGGCCCAAGTTAGAATTATTAAGAGCTACCCCAGTCACAAATGGAATTAACATATTTACTTCAAGGGGTGGATGGTAAGGATCTAATGGAACCAATGGCTCCACGTCGCTAACAACCTTTATTGCGTCCTCACCCAGCCCTGAGAGCACAAGATCCAGGACACCTCCGTATGCATTATGTACATTGCTGTATTGTATTAGCCCACAGAAGTCCAGAAAACACTCAAATTGGTACTTAATGCTACTATTACAAGACTTAAGATTAAAGTCTCCAACAATTATGAAGTGATGATTTGGGAACTTACAAATTGCGTTCTCAATGCATGTTAACACATTCATGTATTGATCCTCTGTGTAACTAGGTGGTAGATAAACAACACAAGCGAGAATTTTTACGTGCTTCACACTGATTGTAACAAAAACAATTTCCATGTTCGTGCATTGTTACTGAGATAGACAACTTGTCCCCTAACAAGTTGTCTATCTCAGTAACAATGCACGAATTGTAGTTATCTTTGACAGCCAGGAGAACCCCTCCCCATCCAGCGTTAGCAGCTCGGTCTTTCCGGAAGACCCTGTACCCCGGCGGAAACAGCTCCGCGTCAAGGACAGAACTAGTGAGAAATGTTTCTGTAAGAGCTATGACGTCAGAATTACATATATGAACATTTCTGTAGAACATTGAAACTTTACTTCGCAAACCCCTAACATTCTGATAAAATATTGATATTTCCTTGTTGCAATTATTCCGCTTTTGTGTCGCTTTTTTTACGAAAAAACTTCTCCCATGGTTTAACGCACACATTTGTTGGCCAGCTTTCAGGAGCCATAACTTTGTCATACATTTGAACGATGCGTAATAGCCGCGAGCCTTGAGGCTCTCCACTTTAATATTATATTCCGAGCCAGTAATGGTTTTTATATGTGTTTTTACTTGCTCGTCGGTAGTACCCAGTTTTAAATGAAACACATGCACATATTTAAAACAATCTGAAGCCTCGAAATGCATCAAGCTAGCATCTGCTGTACCCGGTACATCTGCTGTAATTACCGGAAATGAAAATAAAACACGGTGTATAAATAGTTTTCTGATTAGATACGTTTTAGAAATATGCAATTAAATGTTTTTAGTTGTAACGATGTTTTAAATGTACGTCTCACACCTCATATTTTATGGAAAATATGCAACTCGGAAGGATTTAGAAAAAACTGATTTTGAATTCATGCCAAATTTCGTCTTTCAAAATGACTCTACTTGAAAATTGAGATGTTGATATAACGTGAAATTGTATTCTCTACAACTTTTATACTATAATTTTTTCAACAGGAGTCATCTGTTTCAAAGATATGTGGTATGGAAGTCAAAATACGAGTTTTTCAATTAAATGAGACATTTTCCCGGTTTATAACTTTTGATTTCGGCTGTACCGCTGAACCGAATTAGAAGTTAAGTTACTCATTCGACGCCTAATTTAACCCTCTTTAATATTGATAAATATGATATTTTCCGTCAGACGTACTGTGTACTACAAGCAAAAACTTGACAAAGAGCAAAAATTTCGCTAAAAAGTTATGCACACCTCTTGGGATTGGGCAAACTCGGATTACATGCATTTAGGACCACATGGAGGTATTAAAGTGATTTCCAGCCTGCTGGGAATTAATTCTTCAAAACACTTTTTATAGATTTTATTTGCTTGGCCTAATAGTTTGTCGCCTAATTTTTCTGTTTCTGAAATAATACGCAATGTTTTTAGTTCTAATGTTAAAATATAGACCCTGTCCTTTATACTTGAAACAATTTCGGCAGTTTTTATCTATTTTGGTATTACTATATTCCAATTTAAAAAATTTGCTTGTCTGTCATTCTGACCCCCATCCATTAAAAGCTGCCAGATGCCTGGATCTAGCAATATTGACATATTGTATATATTAATAGTTATGTTCTAGGAATAGGCAAGTCAATAATAATATTCACCTGTTTTTATTTCCTTTCCTCACTGTGTATCCAATGTATAAAATTGTTTTTTTTTTTCATGTAACCTATATTTAATTCTTTTCTGCTGTTACGAGTATGTATCACTGCTGCGCGTGAAGTAGTATTTTATGTAATTCATTTCTTTGTTTTTTCCTCATTGTACTGTATAAACGTGTAACAATGAAAAGCCAAGCATATTCCATAGTCAGTTGTTGTAGAAACTCTCACTTAGGCAAAGCTAACGTATAATTTTATGTAACTGTGTAAGCTTAAACCACCTAGGTAGTGTTCTTTATTTATATTGTATGATTTATTCTTAATATTTTAATGTTTATTCCACATATTTTGCCATTATATTAACGTTGTAAAAGTATTTTTTTCCAATAATGTATCTTTATGTATCTGGTTGTACGGCATGGCCCCTTGCGTCAATGTCAAACGTTATCGTATTCGCAGACTAGATGGAGCTAGTCGCTGTCTGCGCTCAGCAAAGTGGCTGCGTTCAACTTTATAGTAATAGACGGAGAGCTGGCCACGGCAGGAATGACACAATAATGAGAGCAACGAAATTGATATAGTTAGACTGCTATACTATTGTTATTACCTAATCTGGCAATCTGGCAGCTTTAAGCCGGGGGGTTCAAGAGTAGCAGACCAGTAAAGTTGTTTATAAATCTAGGGAACGACGCAATACTGAGAGTTCTTGCTTTAGTACGATATCGTGGCATTTGATGTATGTAATTGGAATATAACGTGGAAGCTCTCGCAGTGGGGGGGAAAAGAGGCAGGTTGAAGTTAAATGCATTTATAACGGACGCCTGCAGTTTATTTTATTCTGATCTGTGAAAACTGTTTGTAATTAATCAGGCGCTCGAATAAAACTTATTAGTTGACAGTTTTCGATGCCAAGACGATATTACCGATAGTTATTTCTAAATAGGAAATCGACTTTAACAGCCAGGATTCTCGGTTTAAATTGTTATGAAAAAATATGTGACATATTAGGTTTTGTTCTGATAATGAACTTAGCTTACAAAGCCACATCATAATACAGCTACTCGTTACTAGATTGCGCTTATATCTACTAAACATAGACAGAATATTACATTTTAATTCCAACTGCTGACCCAGCACGGGTGAGCAGTAGATAATAAACCAATATAAGTGTGCCGCATTGCTACGAATCTCGCGGTCCTGTTAAACTGGCAGTTAGAGAAATTGGCTCGCCAAGGGGCGCACAACCATTAGGAAATTACAGATATATGGCTGCCTAATTTGTCGATAAAAATATTAACCCTTAGCCATACCTGGCAATATTTTGATCATTAAATACTTAGAGAATTCAACCAACCGGAGTCGCCATTGACAGGCGTTCCCTTCTGCCGAAAACATATGACCAGTGGTCATACACATGTATGGACTGACGTTTATCTGACGTATCATCCCGTCCGGGTTGAAATCTCTAAGTTGAATACCGATTCTGATAGCCATCAGCATTAAAATAAAAGTTCTTATTTTATTGTTATATTCTCTTTATTTATTACAATATCAATATAAAAGTAATGTTGGAAATGTCATTGTGATAGTTGCCTTCCCCATTCATTTTAATAACATTAAGTAAGATTTAAACAAGGGTGTACATCTGAACGAAGTGACAGCTACGGCCTTGGAACGTATCGGATACCGTTTCGGGGTTGTCAAAATCTCCTTTGTTTATTTGCTGCATGACCACAGGTAAGATAAAATATTTATGTAGTTTATTGTAGTAGTTTCGTTCTAAAATAACGGTTAGATTGGGCAAATTAACTAATAAATTTTACATTAATGTATTTTTGTATTAAAATTACTGAAATATCAGGTAGATTAGGGCAGGTCCAGCAATCAAACTAATCGCGTACTTGTCAACCCTAGATAATCGAGAGGAAAAATTGTATGTAGACGTCATGTGCCACCGTTCATATGTCAAAGTTCTGTCAAACACTGATTTTGTAGGGAAGATTGAAGAGGAATGGCATGAAACCTTTGCGGAATGAAGATTAACACAATAAATGTCAAAGTCAAAGTCAAAGTCCAATAGTTTATTTGTACAACATGGGTATATATAGGTATATAGTATAAACAGAGATACAGGTCTTACAGAAATGACGCTTCAAAAATGGGTATTTTATAGGTTAACAAGACATGAGACATTTTATTTTTGTAAACCTAAAAATGGGTTAAGTTTTCACATGAGCATTGTTTAACTTTACTCGTTTTAATATTATATGTCGATGCTTATCCTTGCCTATTAATCATGAACTTGTATCGATATAAATATCGACTTTGCGCAGCATTTGAGTAGCGAGTATTTGAAGTGACAGAATGATAGAAACTTCTAGATAAATAATAATTTACTTGGTGGTACTACCAATGAGCAACATAGATTACCTCACTAAGATCCCGCACTTTAGCGTTTATGAAGGCTTGCAATCGTTATCTATATGCTGTTTTATTTATTAAATATTGAGCCGCCTGTCGCACCAGTGGATTGTAGGTTATGACAATATTTGAAACTACAAAACCTAACGCGTACTCAATGAACTCGATTCATTTCTCGTTTTATAAGAAAGATTGGTGCCATTCGTGTGCGGGAACATTCATACTTTGGCCATATCTCGATTTTAAAAACACGCTGATACATTATTTTTGAACTTATGGAAGATTCCTTCTCATACGCTTAAAATACTCTCGAAGAATGGTAACATTAACACTGTTGGTTTCCTTGAAAAGAGAGTTTTTGTGTTTTTGATAACTGCGGACTCTGCATAGGTTTAAAAACTTCCTGCCTGTGAGTACCAAGAAGCTGCTTGTGCAGGCTTTAATATTTCCTACTATAGACTAAGCTGATGTGTGCACTACCAACATTTCCCAGGCTTCCCTAAACAGACTCGATCGTATATTAAATAATGCCAAACGCTTTATTTTCGGCTTGCGTAAATTCGATCATGTCTCAGGTTATCGTTACCAACTCCAATGGCTGCCTGCACGTCAACGCAGGACTCTTAGAATTCTCTGTAAGTACTCTCTTCTCTATTTTGTTTGATCTCTCTGTTCCAGACTACCTTAAGTCCAAATTCAGTTTTGTCAACCCCCGTCCCGGGTGTGAACTTCGCTCCTCCCAGTCTCTTAAGCTTCTAGTACATCCTCCCCATAGCGGTTATCTCTCTTCTTCTTTTACAATCCAGACTATTTGTCTCTGGAATGCACTTCCCCTGACAATAAGACAAGCCCCAAGCAAGTTCGTTTTCAAACGCTTGCTTCACAAGCACCTGCTGGATCATGACCAGCGTGAATGAGTTTTTTCCCCTTTGCGCATATGCATTATAATATATACGTATGTTTATTACGAGGGTTGCTACTTATATATCCGGAAACAAAAAAACAAACAAACGTAAACGGCTGAAAATGGTTTTATTGTTTTTGAAAGTATTCCCCTTGATGATCTATGCACTTTTGCATTCGCGTGAACCAATTTTTAAAGCACTTCTGCCACTCCGCCTGAGGTACCTCCATAACGTGTTGTTTGAATGCGTCGACAGCATCTTCAGCGGTCGAAAATCGTTGACCGCGTAATTTATTCTTTATATTTGGAAATAAATAAAAATCGTTGGGTGCCAAGTCAGGGCTGTACGGCGGATGACCCGTTAATTCCACATTTTGACCCTCCAAAAATAGAGTTGTTTCGCGTGACGTATGACAGCTGGCATTGTCATGATGAAGAATGATTCTTCGTCGCTGGTTAGTTTTACGAATTTGTTCAAATACTTCCGGTAAGCAAATGGTCGTGTACCACTCTGAATTAACCGTTCTACGGTTTTCTAGTGGCACTGTAGCTACATGGCCATTAATACCGAAGAAGCAGGCCACCATTTGTTTCAATGTACTTTTTGCACGAGTAACTTTCGTAGGGTTCGGCTCATTTTGAAACACCCGTACCGTTGATTGTTGCTTCGTTTCGGGATCGTATGCATAGATCCAGGATTCGTCACCTGTATAGATGTTATAAACGGCTTTTGAGTCACCACGGTTATATTTTTTTAACATTTTATTGCACCATTCGACGCGAGCATCTTTTTGCTCTTTTGTTAAGTTGTGGGGTATCCAACGCGAACAAATTTTTTTTACAGCCAAAGAATTGTGTAATATGCTATTAATGCTGGTCATAGAAATACCCAGAGTCGCCTCTATCTCGCGGTACGTAACATGTCGGTCGTCCATTATAAGTTTTCGCACAGCCTCGATATTTTGTTGTACAACGACCGATTTCGGGCGACCTGCCTTAACTTCGTCCGTAAGCATACTACGTCCACGATTGAACTCACTAAACCAGTGATACACAGTAGTTTTAGATGGGGCTTCATCACCAAAAGTTGAAGTTAGTTGATCTATGCACTGTTGTTGCGTTAAACCACGCCGAAAATCATAATAAATCATAGCACGAATATTTTCACGAGTGAGTTCCATTCTTGCTGCGAGATGACATTTAAAACCCGTCAAAAACAAAACACGAGCGTTAATAAGAAAGAAAAAATATACCGGTCAGTACTTAAAAAAGTTCAAATTTTACCATGGAGGTCAAATATGCTATTTAAGAAGATTGTAATCTCGGTTTCCGGATATATAAATAGCAGCCCTTGTAGTATGTATATATATATTGGTATTTGTGAAGTTTATGTAGCATATATCGAAGTATATTTAAGTAGGTACAAATAAGTTATAGGATAAATCAGCAAGTTTTCTCTTACAGCACCCACTTTAGCGAATTTCTGTTTGGCCCTATGGTTGACTGGTAGAGAATCCCTTGAGGCATTAAGTCCGCCATTTGTACTTATTTTTACTGTGCAATGAAGTTTGAATAAATAACTAAAGTTCTTGGGTGCATATTTAGATGCACCTATCTGTAGTAATGTTTGTTACAATTGCAGAGTTATTTTGCATAGTTTATGACCAAATACCAAACAATATAAAATGTCCATTATTTTTGGGATAATTATCCCAAACCTAATGTACCATCGGGTTCATAATTGCATACCCAATTTATACGTAAACGTACAGTACGTACAGTAAACGTGATGCTACAAAAAAAACGTATAACATCCTAGTAACTATTTTTATGAATATTTTTTTAGTATTTACTCAATTCCGGAAAATATTATAGGGCAGATGCCCCGGTTGTGGCCACTGTGCCGGTTTTGGCCATTTTCAAAATTACTAAGGCATAGACAAATTTACAAGTCTATGGTTTATAGAGTTGATATAAGAGTAAATTATGGCAGCACAGATGGCCCTGTCATCTGTCATGTATCAGTTGTCAGCGTAGCACTATCTATGTGGCTGCTAAAGTGTTTAATAAGTTACCCGTAGAAATTAAATCACTCAATTACTTAAAATTTCTGACAGCACTTAAAAAACATGTTATTGACTTATGCCCCTACAGCTTAAGTGAATATTATAATACTGGTCACTGTTAGTTAATAAGTATGTATATATTATAAAATGTTAGTTCATAAGTACATAAATATGTAGCTACACCCACTGGATAAAATTGTATTGATACTATCTGTATTGCTTAATATCATTCATTATGTACACATACAATTTATGGCTAAATAAAAAAATAAAATAAAAATAAAATACCATGGAAAAAATGGCCAAAAGTGACTCTTGGGCTTTTTTTTAATATTTCTCAAAAGAAAAAAAGATCAGAATCTTAACAGCGGAAGTTCATATAAATATAGTCATACATATTTTATTGAATTTAAACTTTCGTGAGACATAGTAACACTGTATAAGTTTCAAGCGGCTGTACTTACTTGTGTTTAGTCACTACAAAATATTTTCATCATTCCTTATTGATACAAAATGACAGACGTCTGAATAAACAAACTCTCCTTAAAGTACCGGTAAACCGGGGCATTAGCCCTAATATTTTTAGATGATCGTTTTCAGAAAAAATATTAGCCGTTTTAAAAATTGTTTTCCTAGTACCTGCACTCAATTTCCTACTCTTTAAAACAATACATTATTTTTAATTAGTAGGTACAGTCGCCATCAAATATATTGGAGAGGCCAAGGTACTCAAAAATATCTGAACATACACTTTATCGCCTTGACAATAGAGGCGTTGTTCAGATATTTGTGACCACCTTGCCCGCTACGATATATCTGATGGCGACTGTACTTAAATTTTTAACGCTAATATATGTACCCGTAGTGATCACGCGAGTCGTTTTGTATGCTCAATCTAATATGTACATACGTTGTGCCGTTTATTCCCACCAATAGTTGTGCGCACCTTGGCGAGCCAACTGCTCAAACTACCAGTGTAACATGACCGCGAGATTCGTAGCAATGCAGCACACATATACTGGTTTATTTTCTACTGCTCACCCGTGCTGGGTCAGCAGTTGGAGTTCAAATGTCATTCCCTGTCTATGTTTAGTAGATATTAGCGCAATCTAGTAACGAGTAGCTGTATTATGATGTGGCTTTGTAAGCTAAGTTCATTATCAGAACAAAACCTAATATGTCACATATTTTTTCATAACAATTTAAACCGAGAATCCTGGCTGTTAAAGTCGATTTTCTATTTAGAAATAACTATCGGTAATATCGTCTTGGCATCGAAAACTGTCAACTAATAAGTTTTATTCGAGCGCCTGATTAATTACAAACAGTTTTCACAGATCAGAATAAAATAAACTGCAGGCGTCCGTTATAAATGCATTTAACTTCAACCTGCCTCTTTTCCCCCCCACTGCGACAGCTTCCACGTTATATTCCAATTACATACATCAAATGCCACGATATCGTACTAAAGCAAGAACTCTCAGTATTGCGTCGTTCCCTAGATTTATAAACAACTTTACTGGTCTGCTACTCTTGAACCCCCCGGCTTAAAGCTGCCAGATTGCCAGATTAGGTAATAACAATAGTATAGCAGTCTAACTATATCAATTTCGTTGCTCTCATTATTGTGTCATTCCTGCCGTGGCCAGCTCTTAGTCCATAAGGCCGTGTCGTACGGCTGCGATCGTGGCCCACAAATGGTCCCGCCGGAAGATCAGCGCTGGCTTTCGGGTCAGCATAAAGCTGAGGCGGGTCCATTTCGTGGTAAACTTTGTATTATGTTCTAGATTATTGTTTTTTTTTTTTTTATACTTTTATATGCAATTTTTATCACGAATAAAACGATTGATTCTGATTCAATAAGGATAGTATAGCAATCTAACCAGACTGGTTTTGTTGCTCTCATTATTGTGTCATATCTGACGTTGCCAGCTCTTAGCCCAGTATATGTAAGGTTCGGGTAGAATACGGACCAGTGTCGGAGTCGGTGCCGGAGCCGGCGCGGAACGGGTTGGAGTCGCTCTCGGAGTCGGATCGTCTCCGCTCGTCCCCCGACTCCGCCTCTGCCTCGTCGTCTGACCCGCGGATGAATTCGTCCGATGAGGAACCGCCGCGAGCTCGCTTTGCCGCTATGTTGGCTTGTTGGCGTGATGTCACTAAAAGAAAATTTTAATTAATTAAGTACTCAAAATACTAATTAGACGTAGTTTCATGAAAGGGATTATGGTCAATGGCCGTCCGTTGGGCGCGAGTAAGGCCTTTTTAGGATAATCGAGGCTTTAAGGTAATGTATGTTTAATACAAAATAAATAAATGTATATGAATATGTTTTCTATTACTGAACCCCAGCCAACGCGGTGATAGTAGGGGTGCCATTACACCATCGCACTGGGAGACTTTAGTGCAAGACCGGCCAAAGTGGAGGCATACGGTGATATCAAACGTGCAAGCCTTCGAAGAACAGAGGCGAATTGAACTCGACGCTAAACGCGATGAGTTAAAGACCCGTCCACCTGCGGTCATCGACTATAATTTTGTCGGAGGGGTGCTGACCTGCAGTGAGTGTGGCCGCACGTTTACTACAAAGATAGACTCTACCTAGCCAGTACACTCAGTCGCCATGGCCGAAATCAGCCAGGACATAATGATGATGAGTAGGGGTGCGGCCGTTGGGTGTGGGCGCGGGAAGCTCCTTAGAACCCTCGAGGCCTAAAACCCGTTTACTCACATTTCCTCTTACTAGACTCCCCGGCCAACGCGGTGATAGCGAGAGTGCGGCCGTCGGGTGTCTGTGGGCGCGGGTTAGGCCTTCTTAGGCCCCTGGAGCCCTAAAACTCGGTAGCTGGGTACTCACGTTTCCTCTTACTGGACTCCCCAGCTAAAGCGGTGACAGTAAGAGTGCGGCCGTTGGGTACGGGCGCGGGGAGGGCCTTCATAGGCCTCTCGAGGCATAAAATCCGGTAGCTGGATACTCACATTTCCTCTTACTGGATTCCCCAGCTAAAGCGGTGACAGTAAGAGTGCGGCCGTTGGGTACGGGCGCGGGGAGGGCCTTCTTGGGCCCCTCGAGACCTAGAAGCCGGTAGCTGGGTACTCACGTTTCCTCTTACTGGACTCCCCAGCTATAGCGGTGACAGTAAGAGTGCGGCCGTTGGGTACGGGCGCGGGGAGGGCCTTCTTGGGCCCCTCGAGGCTTAGAAGCCGGTAGCTGGATACTCACGTTTCCTCTTACTGGACTCCCCAGCTATAGCGGTGACAGTAAGAGTGCGGCCGTTGGGTACGGGCCCGGGGAGGGCCTTCTTGGGCCCCTCGAGACCTAGAAGCCGGTAGCTGGGTACTCACGTTTCCTCTTACTGGACTCCCCAGCTATAGCGGTGACAGTAAGAGTGCGGCCGTTGGGTACGGGCGCGGGGAGGGCCTTCTTGGGCCCCTCGAGGCCTAGAAGCCGGTAGCTGGATACTCACGTTTCCTCTTACTGGACTCCCCAGCTAAAGCGGTGACAGTAAGAGTGCGGCCGTTGGGTACGGGCGCGGGGAGGGCCTTCTTGGGCCCCTCGAGGCCTAGAAGCCGGTAGCTGTATACTCACGTTTCCTCTTACTGGACTCCCCAGCTAAAGCGGTGACAGTAAGAGTGCGGCCGTTGGGTACGGGCGCGGGGAGGGCCTTCTTGGGCCCCTCGAGGCCTAGAAGCCGGTTGATGCGCTCGCGGTCTGGCGCGGGGAAGTGCTTCTCCACCAGGGATTGGAATACGCCCCTGTAGAACAAACTAAGATTAGCAAAAACGATTTCTTTTTTGTAAAATTACCACTTTTATTAAGTAAAAAAGCACATAAATGAGACAATCTCTATGAAGGAAAACCGACTTTTTTTTGGGCAGGGGGGTTTTACTATGTCTCTCTCCATTGTTGTCTCCGTTTTTGCCGATGCGTTTAGTATTACCTTATGTAATACTGGGTGCATTCGAGAATAGTATCATTTCAGCCAGTGTTGTGTATGCGTGTGACACTCTCAAACACGGCAGTGCGTTGAAAACCCTATTTTAATTTTTTAAAAGCGCATTTTCATCTCTGTGGCTAAATGTCAAATTCAGGAAGGAAAATCTTCTGTACTTGTACTATTACTTATTCTGTGATTTGGGGGAAATTACACTTCATCAATATTTTCACTATTGTCCATGAATTTTTTTTATTTTTTTACTTTGATAATTAAACCAACCGGATGCGAGACGCGTACTAATTTCTATCAGAAAAAGTCTGCCAATTTCGGCGCGGGGGACGAGGAAACGCACACAAATACTGTTAACACTAATGCATTTTCCATTGACGTCGCTACACACGCACACGATAAAATTATCAAACACTAGCATAAAATATACTCACACAAGTATAAACACAGCACAGACAACCTGTCCGTGAACGAGATAATGTCATCTTTAAGTAAACGTACACAGTGCGAGGAACGCGTCGATAATAATATACTTAAGTATCGATATTTGTGACGTTTTCAAGTCAAAGGTACATCATTGTCGGTTGTTAATAGAGTTAATTTCTAAATGATTTTTTATGGTAACGCCTTATTGACAACCGATAATGATGTACCTTTGACTTGAAAATGTCACATTTTATCGTGATTTATTTATCGCATGCCTACATGTCACTGGATATAGATAGGCATTTCTTCCCTAGGGTAGTGGGAAAGCAGATGATGAAGAAAATCCAGTGAGTGCTGCGAGGTCCAGGTAGGACAGTAGAGCTGCCAAGTTTGTAACTCTTTTAGCACCACCCAGGGATTACGTGTAGGGTTGTCTAAGGTGTTTCCTACGGACGCAGAGAAACATTGATCGTAGGTTAGTTATATATTTTAGTTTCTTTACCAAGTATAAGGTTTAGCTATTGATAAAATTATAATGTTAAGTTGTGATTAAATATCAAGTTTTCTACCAGCATATTACTTACAATGTTAGTATTCTACGTAAGTTAGTTTGTCTATTTGTTCAGGACAAATCTTGCAAGCTGATTTAGAATAACTTTTATATTATCAATTTAATATTTTGATGTGTATTTGCTTTTAAATTTAGTGGAAAATACTACAAATTGGAAACAAATAACTATTACAATGAAACATTGAACTGCAAAGAACTCTGGAACATCACGGGATTCGAACCCACGTGTTTAGATTACCGTTCCAATGTGCTTCCAATTACACTAGACGTTCCTCTATCCACCTCAGTGAATTTTTCACTGTAATAAACAATGATGAATCAGTCACTAGCGACATCGTGATGTTCCAGAGTCCTTCGCAGTTGATATTTTGATTGTAATGGGCATCTGTTTCCAATTTGTGTTTCTATTTCTATTATCTCTTCTTCATTTTCTATTATAAATAAAAAGTATAACATACTGCTAATGTTAATATCGACATTTATTTTTGTGCTGTCTCATCACTAAAACCTACCTGTTAGGTACAGTGATACCAGAGTCAGAAATTAAAAGTGCCTATTTAAGGGGATAAGTGTGTATAACGTACCTTATAATAAATAAAGTATAATCCATACAAAATTAAAATGCTACATAAAATGTATGGTGAAAATAAAGGAACGAATTAATTTCTAAACAGGAATATCGTTATTTCAAGCATCTACAAGTATATTTCACTTAAGGGGCGCCACACATTAGAGCGGAATTCAGCACACTAGCTGAAATTTGTCTATTAAAACGGAAATTTGTTCATGGTAGCTGTATTTTTGAGACCATAGACATATTTCAGCTATTGTGCCGTACTACAACTACTACAAGCACACATACGCTGAGTTTCTTACGCTGGTTCTTTTCAGTTGGGGCTCCTTTCCGAACCAGTAGTAGTTTATTGCCCTTCCCATAATACGGTTTTAAAAAGATTTGATTTCAATACAGTTGTTAAACCAGTGTTTATGTTTTATTTCATTACCGTGCGTCCGTGCGTAATGTGCTATAGGCTAGTTTATCCTGATAGTGTCAGTTTTTTGAGTTCCAAACCACCTTGCCCTCGGCGGTCCTCGACATATATAATTTAAAAAGCTATGCGTGTGAACGAGTTTTACCTTTGAAGTACTGACGTTAATCTTTTCATTTTTGTTAATGATTAAAAATAATACGTAATTTGAATAATTTAAAAGTAGATTAAAATATGTTTAGAAACAATTTAATAACAACACACACACACACAGACACACTGCTATTTTAACAGAGCAATGCTTTACAATTATGTAAAGTCTCTGCCTAACCCACGGTGTATCTTTTAAGTGTATTGCCTAACCTGTCATAACAATGACAATGAATGACATAATGGCGGACGTATTTCTGCCGCACTGGAGTCGATTACTCTTGTTTGCAATATTTCACTTACCTCCCTCGATGTAATCGTGTTCATAATTGCATACCCAATTTATGAATGAATTCATTGATAAATTGGGTATGCAATTATGAACCCGATGGTACAATGTACTATGAAGAGTCAAGTTTAAAAATTACCCTAAAGCAGATGTAGTACCATTAAGTGGCAACACTTTTTGATTGACAATATTTTTTTGTGTTTTACTAATTTCGTGCACTATTTGATGATATTTAGACGTAATTATACTTACAGATGAAAAGAAACGTTATCCTTATGTAAACTAGATAATTCAGATCTTTTCTTTCATGAAAACACGCAGCAATTCGGCATTTTTACCTCAGATCGTTCCGGGCTGACTGACATTCATTGAATGGCGTTTGACGCGCGACAACTAGTTTTATATAACCGCTACGACCAGAGGTCTTCTACTTTTGGCAGAAGGGGACGCCTGCCAATTACCACTCCATTAGTTTATTTCTCTGAGTTTTTTTATATACCACGACGGTGGCAAACAAGCATACGGCCCGCCTGATGGTAAGCAGCTACCGTAACCTATGGACGCCTGCAACTCCAAAGGAGTCACATGCGCGTTGCCGACCCTTTACAAAAAGGAGGATTCACTGTGTTGACGGCTAAAGGAACATGAAGGTCCCTCATCTTCAACACACTGGGTCCTCTTTGAGCTCTTTGGCAACCGTACTCACCAGCAGGAACACAACAGTATGAGTAGGGTCTAGTGCTATTTGGCTGTGGTTTTCTGTAAGGTGGAGGTACTTCCCCAGTCGGGCTCTGCTCCATATTTGAGCGAGATGACATTCGCTGAACGTGCCCTACCACACTAAGCGAGATGCCATTCGCAGTGCCCATACCTCTCTTTTTGGCGTAGTTTAAGGACATACCCAAGTCCGGACGTAGTTTAAGGACATACCCCGGGTCCATATATTTCGCTGGTTTATCCCAAACCTGCAACATAATCGGTCAATCCGTTTAAAAGACAAATGGGACGTTTTTAGGTTCCGTACCTCGAAAGGAAAAAACGGAACCTTATAGGATCACTTTGTTGTCCGTCCGTCCGTCTGTCAAGACCCTTTTTCTCAGGAACGCGTGGAGGTATCAAGCTGAAATTTATATCAAATACTCAGGTCTACTGTCCCTTGGAGCTGTGAAAAAATCAAACTTATAAGCCAACGCAATCAAAAGATACAGCCGTTTATGCCGCAAATTTCAGCAAATTTTCGAAACTCGCAAGGGAATCAAAACCTATAGGATACAATCTTGAAATTTGGTACGAAAACCGTAATTTTTTAGTTACATCATATAATTAAAATATTTTTAATAATGTTAAAGTTACTACCCCTTTCCTCATGAACGTGTAGCTATGACTCGATTGTCGTGATGGGTGAACTTTTACTTATATACCTACAAGTTTGTACGGAACCCTCGGTGCGCGAGTCCGACTCGCACTTGGCCGGTTTTTATATATATAAGTTCTCAAACAGCATCTTAACCTATTGTCTTTACAAACATTTTTTTTTTCTTAAAAAATATAACCTTTCATAGTGACAAATAACTGTCAAGTAACTGACACAAGTTTAAACTTTCGCGCCGGTCCGGCAGCGCGCTACCAATCCCCCACAACAAACCGTACCGCGTCCCATCGCGCGCGTACCCTCCGAGGCCCCCGACCTTGACTTGCGCGCGACGGAACGGAACGTATCGATCGCCATCTTTGTGTTGTGTGGATAGATGGATGGAACCGCGTAGGGTTTGTCAGAGTCCATGACAACAGTATAGTAATACGCGTTATTTATTTACATTTGTGCCCGAAGTGATTTAACGTTTTTGTGTTTATTTCGATATTAAGCGTTCACACATTTTATATTGCAGACAATATCGGCATTTCAATGAGTGAACCGTAATATATTTGTTTTAATAGAAAACAGGACAAAAGTTATTAGAATAACATTTCATCACTTTCATCCGTCATCAAATAGCATAAAGCTCAAAATGATAAATAAAGGTAAGTTTGACAAAAAAAATTGAATGAATAGTACAAGTTATGTTTTGTTTATGTCACGTCACGTAAACAAAACATAACCTCAAATAATTTTGATGAATATCAGTAATATTTAGTTTAGTTAGTTATTTTTACGTAATAAAATACATTTTCTCAAACATGCTCGGAAATGTTCCTGTTACGTTAGTAATTAGAGACCAGTAGGGACTCTATTCCAAGGCAGGTTCAGCGCGACGTACGTAAAGGATTTTCATACAACATTAAATCACTCAGCCAGTAACTGAAGCACTAAACAAGTAATTTTATATAAATAAGTTTGAAAATTAGTCGTTTAAGGAATAAATGTAATTTTTTTTTTTCATTTTCATACATATTTTTTAAACATGAGTACGTTTACCTAGAGCAATTATAAGAAAAATTGCTTAAGTTTAGGTGGTATTTTTGGGTATGTATTAAAATATTTCCTTACATGTTTGAGAAAAGCACTATACATGCTTCGACCGTAATCAGCTTACCTGGCTTCGTATTGTAGCCGTCCGAGTCGAAGACGAGGACGGCTACTAAATACTCAGCCAGGAAAGCTTACTTACTGGTCTCTGCAGTAATGTACTATTATGTAATATTCAAGGTAATTAATCGTTAAGCGGATGTAATACTTTCGTAAAAAGTAATAAATTTAATTTTAAGTAGAAGTAGTAGGTATTATCTTTGAGTAGCAGCAAGATTTATTTCATTTTAGACAATTTGTAACTACTTGTTTAACGTATTTTGTTTACATTTTACAGGTAAAAAATGTGTACAAAAATACAGCTCAAAGAATTCTTAGAGCAGATATCAGCCGGGGCCAAATTTATCAAATTCAGCTTTGTATCAGCTGAAATATTCACAATCTTTTTAAAATGTAAGGTAGAAGAAACGGACAATGAAAACCACAACAAATACACCAAGGAATGGATAAAAAAGTTCTCCGAATTTACCAACACTACTTGGATTGTGCACGGCTGCTTTCCTAATTTCAAACGGCTGGTGTACAGAAAATCGTTCTGGTGTCATCGGTCAGCGCAGAACAAAGTTAAAACATCTGGCAGGACTAAAAATCTAGAATGCAAAGCGAAAATCGATTTCAAAGTCAGGATTATGAGTAAAAATACTACAAAAAAGGACGCAGACTTGAGACTAGGTCTGAATATGAATATCAACATTGTTTTCAACCACAGTCACTTGGTTCGTGACCCGGAGTGTCTGAACCAGTTAAAATCATCCAGCCAATCGGATTCTGCTTTCTACGAATATTTCAACGATGGATACACGCCTTCCATGGCTAAATGTTACCACGAACTGCTTGTGATAGAAAAATATGGACAAGACAGTAAATATATTGAGAATGCTAGCATCAACCCCAATCTACGTCACATTATATATATATTTCAAAAGAAAAGGACGCGTAAAACTATAGATACGAATGATGTCATTGATAGAAAGATCCAGACC
Source organism: Pammene aurita (assembly GCA_947086415.1). Lineage (NCBI taxonomy): Eukaryota > Metazoa > Arthropoda > Insecta > Lepidoptera > Tortricidae > Pammene > Pammene aurita. Next base: position 2,887,865 of record OX352307.1, read on the forward strand.
TTACAACAAAGCGGTTATTTGGTGAAATGCAATATAAGCCATCAGTTTGTGGTTATTATAACCCCGTTGATGGGGCAAGTTGTGGCAGAATATAGTATAGACAGTGTTTTAATAGATGTAACACCGATATTATCTGGGCCGTTTGTAATGATGGTGTACGTGCCTACGCCACTCGGTTCGCTACCTATTGCATGTGCCATATTCGCAGAGAGGAGCCAGGCTATCTATGAACAGATACTTTTAGCTATATCCTCAGCTATAGAAAGAGGTTTCCACAAATGTTTTGAACCTAAAATAGTTTCACTTGGAAATACAGTATTAAAGGATGCATTAACTTCAATGTTTTCAAGAATAGTAGTAAAACCAGACAGGGTTCAGATCTGTAGAGAATTTTGGGAATTTATTTGCGACCACAACAATAATATAGAAAAAATCAAACGTCATAAAATTATGCAGCTGTTCAAGTCATTAATCTATGCTGATGATATAGAAGAAGCTATACAAATCCATTTCAGTTTAGTAAACGATGATATAATGAAACCATGTTTACAAAAAATGGAAGATGTTTGGCAAAACTGGGAGCAGTGGATGGGGGTAAAAGTCTTTAATGGAAAACATATCGAAATGCCTATATTATTCACAAAAGAGTTCCTTCTACAGAAATGCAAATCGTTTAGTTTCTGTGTCATGATGGACGTTGTTACGAATATTCTAGAAAGTCACTTTCATAAAATGACAGTGGGTTGTAAAAACAATGAAGTTATAGGCCTGCATACAAAGTTTTTACCGAAAATGGAGCTTACTTTGGAGTCTATACAAAGAGTGGAACAAAACGATTTCATAGTGCCGGGTGAGGAACCAAACACAACCTATCGTCTTAATACAGATTCGCTTTGCTGCGATTGTAAAATTGGTGTCAAAGGAAGAATATGTGAACACTTAACAAGCGTTTTAAATGCTATAAACTACAAACACACGAACAATAGCGATTTGGAAGACACTAATATCCTTAATAAAGTCACTGGTGAGGCTAATGAAATAAAAACTGAAAACTCCGAGGAGTACGAGGCAAATGAGATGCCCCTTGATGTCACAGCAGATAATCCTATGTCAGCTTCACCAAATGCAAGTGATTCTATAGAGATGAAGCAAGAATTAGATCCATTAGAAGAAAATTATGACAATGAAACTATGAAAAATTATGACAATGGAACTATGAAAAATTATGACAATGAAACACTGGAGAATGAAGACAAAGAAACTATGGAAATTCATGAAAAGAATACAGTTGTAACAGTGGATTTAAAGGCACAGTATGAAGCAGTGATGAAGGGATTGAATGACGAGTTTAGAAGACTGAATAGATTGTTTAGAGATAATCCTAATAAAGCTAACATGGAGACGATGAAGCGACTGGCCAAAGAGTTGGCTAAAATAAGACCAACACAAGAGCCAGATTTTTCAAATATGTTTGTGCAACGGAACTGAAAGTGCGGTCTTATGTAGGATTGTTGTTATTGAATTGCAAAAGTATATCAACACTAAATAAACAACAATATTAGGAACTTCAAAATGCATTTTATTTACTCGGCACCGTAATCTTAACCTTGAAAGTGCAGAAAGAGAAGTGTTGTTGAAGAGGTTTTTTTTTAATGGATACTCGTTAATCCTACGACATTTCCAAACTCAAACTCAAACATTTATTCAGTAAGTAGGCCACAAGGGCACTTTTACACGTCAAAGTAAAAGTGAGAAAAAAAAACAACCTACACCGGTTCTAACCCTACACCTCTGACCCGAGAAGAATTATGTCCGGCAAGAAACTCGGCGGGACTTATTTTTTCAAAACAACAGCTTGCAAACAACTGCGTTGTTCTATAAGAAAACATATCAAACTAAGGTTAGATTAACCAACAATAGGTTATAGTTTAAGAAAAATACCAAAGAAAAAAGATGAGTCCAAATCTGACTATTGAAAATGAATTACACACAAGTTTGATATACTTTCTTACCTGAACTGTGTCTTCTAAATAAATTTCCAAATTATAATAATCCATCGTCAACAGTTAGAAACAAAATAATTTTGAATTTAAATAAAAAAAAAGTAAGTGATTCTTGTATACAATAAACATACTATTACTAAATTATCCTTAGAGATGTATAAGGTCTCCAAGTGTCTTGATCTATTTATTCTATATAATAAAAAAAATATGGATAATCAAGCACCGAATGTTGTGTCTAAAGCCAATTAAACTAAAATTAAATATGATTCATAAAAAGTTACGTAAATGTGTAGCCCCAGTTTGCCTAAACAGACCTGTCTCCACAAACAGCACCCGTTCACGAGTATGACGCATATCTCAGCTATTCCCTCTCCGCACAGACTTTAACAATAAGTGATAGCCTTTTTCAACCACGGAATCTTGCTTGAACTGATGATGGTTAACATTTTCGTGATTCAAATCAAGTCCCTAACTATTCTAACCTGGGGGTGAAATAACTTTTCCGTTGGGGCAATGGAGCAAGCCAGAAAAACAACTGGTGTTTACGTTTAAATTTTATGTTGGTTAAAACTGGTTTCCCGTTTAGGTCATTAGGGTAAAGGTGATCTAAAACCATAAAGCTCTATAAATGGAGTACGCTTCGCCTCATCTTTCCAAACAAAAAAGTCTGCCAAAATCTGAGGGGGGCGAGGTAGCACGCATGTGATGTTTTCAAGTCAAAGGTACATCATTGTCGGTTGTTAATACAGTTTATATCTAAATGAGTTTTTATGGCAGCAACGCTTTATTGACAACCGACAAAGATGTACCTTTGACTTGAAAACACCAAACATATTTGACATATTCTTTTTATACTTCATAACACTAAATGGAGCAATAGATAGTCGACTGTACCAATGTTAACATATGGTTCATTATTGGATGCAGTCTTTGCAAATGTCAAACAAAAAAGCCAAGGATCATTTTTGATTGTATTTTCAAACAAAATATAGAAGACAGCAATCCTTAAGCGCGTTAAATATGGAGAAATGTCAAACGTCAAATAGTTACTGCCCGTCAGAAAGAAAACGATTGTCTTTGAATCGATTCTGTAAACGAAGCTTGATTTTCGATTTAGGTTAAATCTTTTATTACGAAAGTAATGATAAATAAAGTAAAACTTTGCTTACATCTGAAATGGTATTTCATCATTTTGTAAACTAGACGAAATATAACATTTTTTACATCCAAAAACAGCGCACAAGGGCATTTTCACGGAGCTTGTTATCCATTGACAGCGATGACGAAAGTGCGTGACATCGATTATTGAAATAGTTTTTATAGATGTACTAGATTTTCCTGCCAATACTTTTGACAGAGGGGAAATTATACCTAAGGCCTCTCCTGGTTTAGAACTCTCTGTCTAAAACAGACAACTCACTTGGCAGTGGAGACAAAGTCGCTGAGCTCTCCGTCGTCCCTCTCCAACTGGTCCAGGGTTCGAGCCTCGCCCGTGCTCTGCAAGCCGATCACCACACACTTGCCGCACTTCACCGCCTCTCTCGCGGTCACTACTGCGTGGTGCACCTACGAAATATATCATATAATCAGTAATAATCGCCGTCGTGTAGACCCGTGAAGAATTTGACCCGTCAAAAAGAATTATTTTCACGAAGTGACTTCTAGTCGCTATTGGAAAGTTTTCCACTTTCTAGCTCCATCATCAGATCATCTAGCTACCAAAAGGCTGTATTAACTATAATCTGAATTCTTCGAAAGTTTCATAATAGAGAACATGCGTGAAAAATATTTAATTGAATTTGTTTAATAAACACGTTCAACAACCCCAAATTAATATAAATAAGTGGAAATCCGTAATAATTTTTAACAGGTTTTTAAAGATATTGCGCTTTAAAAACGTAAAATTTTAGGCATTTTTTTTATACCTCAAATGTTTTTTCGAAACTTCAGTTCGTTTACTTATGTTCTAACAAGAAAAAAATGTATGATAACTATATAGCTATAGCATTTTTTCGTGCCTAAAATTACAAAAATCTTCCAAAAACTTGTTCCTTCCAAACAGTTTTCTGCAACTTTGAGGTCGGTGACGTCACAAACCTCACACTTTTTGTATGGGGCGTTTTGACGCGCGGCGCAGACGCCTAACGTATTTTCACATTTTTGACGTTTCAGGGCTATCATAGATAGGAGGTTTATTAGAGACATTTGAATCTACAGGGAAATCGAATGACGTCTTCCAAAAAAATCATGCATGTTCCTAATTATACTGTTATTAAAAGTAGGTAAAAATCTACAAGTTACAAGGGAAAGGTGTATTTTGCGCAAATAAAAAGGAGGCTCCTGTTTCCTGTGTCCTGGGTTTGAGGACGTTACCTTGGCAGCGATGCAGAGGTACTTGAAGAACCGCTGGTGTGCCGACCAGAACTGCCCCCACATGGTCTTCTTCATGCGTGCCTCGGCGTCGATCAGCTCGGCTGCCTCGGTGAACCGCTGCATGGCTTCCACCCACTACGACAACAGATCAGTTTTAAAGTCATCATCATTTTCTGATTAATAATATAAAAAAATGCTTGAATCCAGGAGTCCAGTAAAATAACTAGTACGAATTTAATTAAAACATTGGTGAAAAACAAACTTTCTAACAGTCTATCAAGGATGATATAGACATGGATGGCCAATATCCATACAAAATCGCGTTCTCTTATTTCAGGTTAAAGCACTAGCGTCATCTATCGGTCACACCAGACACTAAATCTTAGTTTCTAATACTTTGTTCGTCGCTTAACGCTGACTGAATAACTCGACTCCAAACTCGACAGATGGCGCTGTGGCACTTCGTACCGAAAACAGACGTATAGCTTGAAGGTTCGAGGAACGCGATTCTATACAAAATCGCGTTCCTCGAACCTTCAAGCTATGCATTGCATTTGCAGTCTATTTCACCATGCAAGTAGTAACATTATAATGTTGGAAAGAGAACAGTTGTAAACGAATAGCTATATTTCTTCTGTGCCTATATTGCACTTTATGGAAATATGTAACTCACAAAACTGTTGATCAACTCACCAGCGCTACAGACTTGTCGTAAGTCTCACGGAAGGCTTCGGACAGAGGCACCTCCTCGATCTTGAACGAGACGCCGTGGAAGGAGAGCTGCCGCGCGATGTACATGCCCCGGAGCTTCATGTCCATGGCCACGATTTCCATGGCGCCGACACCCCTGTGTACAAGAACAATTTAGGTTGCCATTCAGAATTAAAGTTAACTAGTAGTATTTACCTGCAAACGAGATGACCAATATAACAAGACCCTTATGACGATTTTTTCGCGCCTTCTAGTTCCATGGCCCCTTGGTCGATTCAGCTCATATACGAACTCTCATATTATATGTATCTCTGCTACAACCCCAACAAATTTCAGAAAGATCAGAAAAGCGGTACTAAAGTTATCGCGGAACAAACTCTCAAAATCAAAAAGGCATCGAAATGCCAGAAGTTGTTTGTAAAAACTTGCTTCGCTTACGCTCCGTTCGACTACAGCAAATGGAAAAAAGTTGTGGCATGTTTTCGCAAATAGGAACGAAAAACATGAAAATAAGACTAACACTAGTAGTCCACCTCGAACTCAGAATTCGCGATTTCCTTGCAAACGACATGACCAATATAACAAGACCCATGTGATGATTTTTTCGCGCCTTTTAGCTCCATGACCCCTTGGTCGATCCTGCTCATATACGAACTCTCAAATTATATGTATCTTTTCTACAACCCCAACAAATTTCATGAAGATCAGAAAAGCGTTACTAAAGTTATCGCGGAACAAACTCTCAAAATCAAAAAGCCATCGAAATGCCGAGACGTCCCACTAGCGAGAAGTTGTTTGTAAGAACTCACTTCGCTCGTTCGATTAGTTCATAACCATGATGAAATTTAATGAAATGCGTAAATTGTTAAATATCCCTTTACTCTTTATAATTTTGACAATTTGGTACATGCATGAAGTTTAAATTTTAACGAAATATTTTTTATTACGATGGTTATTGCCATAATATTATGCTACAAACACATTTTTAGGGTTCCGTACCTCGAAAGGAAAAAACGGAACCCTTATAGGATCACTTTGTTGTCCGTCTGTCTGTCTGTCTGTCTGTCTGTCTGTCTGTCTGTCAAGACCATTTTTCTCAGGAACGCGTGGAGGTATCAAGCTGAAATTTATATCAAATACTCAGGTCTATTGTCCCTTAAAGCTGTGAAAAAATCAAACTTAAAAGCCAACGCAATCAAAAGATACAGTCGTTTATGCTGCAAATTTTAGTTTTTCGGCACTTGCAAAACCTACGGGGTACTTCCCGTGAACTCAGAAACTTGAAATTTGGCACGAAGCAACGTCATATAGCATAGACAATGGAAAAATTACAAAAAGTAGACATTTTTAGTAAAATCATACAACAAAATATTTTTTTAAATTTTAAACTTACTACCTTTTTCCTCGTAAACGCGTGGAGGTATTAAATCGAAATTCATGTCAAATACTCAGCGCTATAAGACCTTTCAAATATAGCAAAACCAAACTTTTATGTCAACGCAATCAAAAGAAATTGCAATTTAAGTCGCTTATTTTGAAACTGAGTACTCGCAAGAAACTCAAAACCTAAAGGGTACTTCCCGTAAACTCAGAAACTTGAAACTTGGCACAAAAAAACTTCATATATCACAGACAAAGGAAAAATTACGAAAAGTAGACATTTTTAGTAAAATCATACAAAAAATATTTTTTGAAATTTTAAACTTACTACTTTTTTCCTCGTAAACGCGTGGAGGTATTAAATTGAAATTCATGTTAAATACTCAGGGATATAGGACCTTTCCGATGTAGCAAAACCAAACTTTTATGTGAACGCAATCAAAAGAAATAGCAATTTAAGTCGCATATTTTGAAACTGAGTACTCGCAAGAAACTCAAAACCTAAAGGGTACTTCCCGTAAACTCAGAAACTTGAAACTTGGCACGAAGAAACTTCATATAGCACAGACAAAGGAAAAATTACGAAAAGTAGACATTTTTAGTAAAATCATACAAAAAATATTTTTTGAAATTTTAAACTTACTACCTTTTTCCTCGTAAACGCGTAGAGGTATTAAATTGAAATAAGTAAGAAACATACTACAACTTTTGCTTGTTATAGGTTTGTACGGAACCCTCGGTGCGCGAGTCCGACTCGCACTTGGCCGGTTTTTTTAATTTAGTTAACATTTATTTGCTTAAAATAATACTTAAAAAGTGTAAAAATTTCGCGCAAAAACCTAATAATCTAAACGCAACGCTATTGGTCGAACGTACTCGTGACGTCACATACTTGACAGATTTGTTATTTTGTTCGTGGCAGACACTGAATTTAGACGAAAACTGATTAAAAATTGTTTCTGTGGTGATTTAGCAGCTTTTTGCGGTTATAATTCAAATATTGGCACTTAAAGACGAATTTGAGGTAAGCATTATGCTGGGTTTCCATTGGGTTTCAATAAGTTTGCTCTTAAATAAATGTCCTCCATTGGTTCCTTACAAATACGTCCAGCTAGTTTTATTTAGAACTAACCTAGTTTGCATAAGTAAGATGATACTATACTTTTTAATGTGTTTGGTAAATGGTAGATTATGTAATCCGATGATTAGAATATGCATTATACACTGTAATACGTAGATTAAATCAGTTGTGCTGAGCCGATGTCAAGTCAATGTCATTATCCTCAACTCAATTATGTCACGCAGATACTGCCACACTGCCATTTCTCATTTATAATAATATAATACACAACAACGCAGGTACAATGACGGATAGCGGATTTGTAAAGACGCAACTGGACAATTTGCCGAATATAATGCATTTATGATGTCGTCGTATTTCACCAATAATAACAATGTTAATGCCTGCCAAGATGAAAGGAGCGAAAACTGCAATGTAATCATAACTTTTAATCTATTACTTACTTATGTCACAGACCATATAACTAATACAGACGCCCAAACTCCATAGTCCCAAGCGATCCCGTCCTAAGTATCCAAGAACGGTATCCAAACTTTAGTTCATAAAACGCTAAACAGATGACGGCACCGATCTATTAGGAAATTGATGTTGCGGTTGCGACATCTATTATATCTACAACACACATTAGCTACCTGTTACTTATACTAATATATTTAAGTGTCACTAGATGGCGTTTTACAGGCGCCCAGATATGGTATTCAAATAATGTATATTTATAGCCCTCGTTAGGTAGGCAGGTACTGCACCTAGAAAAGACACGGTAGTAAAGTAGACGGCCAAGTTCGCACAGTAAAAATACGACACTACTATCGGTGGTTACAAGATAATTATGCATTAATTATATAAAGATTGTAGGACCAGTATTCGCGGTATATAATCCTCTTTTCGTATTTGGTGCACAACAAAGAATGTTTATTATTATTATTTTCTCTCCTCTATCCCCTTCCCCCTCTCCCCCAGAACTTTAGTGGTTATCATACGTGCATGCGATGCAAATGAAAGAAACCGCGCTACTCGCTAGTAGGTATACGATCTCTACATCAGAATGCCACCTTTATAATTCATAATAGCTTGGAAATTATACCACGACGGTGGCAAACAAGCATACGGCCCGCCTGATGGTAAGCAGCTACCGTAGGCTATGGACGCCTGCAACTCCAGAGGTGTCACATGCGCGTTGCCGGTCCTTCACAAAACGGAGGACTCACTGTGTTGACGGCTAAAGGAACAAGAGGGTCCCTCATCGTCAACACAGTGGGTCCTCTTTGAGCTTAGCTTATGTATAAGTATTTTTAAATCGATTAGTAACAAAACCATTGGTAATTTGGTACTGGTCCATTTTATTATTATTATTAACACTTAATACTCGTACATGAAAACTAAGAAGGTTTGAAAATACTCTAGGTGCATATAATATCATTTTAAATGTCACACAGCCTGAATGAAAGTAAATCAAGACTTGGCCATTTTTAACGTAGGTAGGTACCTACGCAGGTGCGTACTGACCAGAAATAAAGACAAATGTGAATCCGGTTATATTTACACATTCACTGGCCTACGTAGCTAAGATGATTTAACAAACCAGTATAAGAGCGCTCCTCGACTACGCATAGTTGTCATAAAACTATAGTTCAAGTTACAGTGGCTACTCGAAAACTTGACTCGGCTGTGCTCACACATGTGATCAAAATAACTGAGGCGCAGAATGGGACTCGGGACTTCGGGAGAGTCGATAGGCCCGCTTATAGGTGTCATACTTACTTTATGGTGTCATGCTACACACGACGGCAAGTCACAGTTGTAATGTAAGTAATCTACAGTAGTCAATTACCGATTACTCTTAGGATTTTAGAGTAGGTAACTAACTTCAGGGCTAGAACCGTGAACCACTTCAAAGATAATAGATAAAAAAAAAGGTGAAAGATATTTATTATCCGTTCGTCGAATATGCAAGAGCTATAGAGACAGATTCGCGGTAGGCCCGCAGGTGTCAGGCCATAAGCTTGGATTTGACAAATGTTTAATTTTAATTACGTTTTCAGTACTAGTTAATTATATTTTTGCAACATGTTATAAATTCTTAGTTAATTTTATTTTATCAGATTATATTTAAAATTATGTATTTAGTTGTCTAGATAGGAACACATTATCTTCATATAATGACACTAGGTAATAAATTTATATTATTGACAATATAAAAGCACTACTTAAGTATTTGTGCGTTTTTAAATATCTGATACCTGTAAAATTGTACCTAACGCAATTGTACTGCTTAATGTTCTATTCTTGTTTTATATTTTCGAAATGTTAAATTATACTCATAATAAATCATAATGGATTCTGGTATTCGAAGAGCATAACATAAATCAATGATTAAAAAAATAACCTACGCTACCTAAAACAGTACCTAGACTACCTAGTAGGACACACCTAGTTATACCTAGTTACTTACACAGATAAAATATAAATTTGGTCCAATAAAACCCATCCATATATCTAGGAAAACCTACGTCGGAGCAAGCATTGCGTACCAGAAAAATATCATAACTAACGTAAGGTCAAAGATTCAATGTTTTAAACCCAAGGTCAAATCTGACTTTTCACACGTTCGACGCTACACCGCTCTCATAAATTTGTTCATTTCACGAAATATATGTGTCAAAATGCCGTCTTGTGTCTTGCGAAAATTTAGGAATAATACCAGAAACACAAATAAAGGCAAGTTGCAACCTTAGAGCATTCAACCAACCGGAGTGGCCATTGACAGGTGTTTCCCTCTACCGAAAATATATGACCAGTGGTCATATTTATTGTATGGACTGACGTTTATCTGACGTGGCTTTTTGTACGTTACGTACGAATAACCATACATTTAACGTTCCCCTCCCCCGTAAAAATCGGCAGACTTTTTGGATAGAAAATAACAAACATGGCCGCTCCGGTTGGTTGAATTCTCTAAGGGTAGTAAAATATTTTCTCTTGACAAAAATATGCAGTGCGAAGCGATCAAAACGAAAATTGCATGCAAGACAGAGTAAGTAGTGTTGGCAATTATTGTGAGAAAAGTGCTACTACTTTCTAGGTACCGCGCCGTGGCGGCCTTGTGGCGTGTTGTTTGTGGCCATTCAATTTTAGACACCTGCTTGAACCGTGTGGCGGTTCACATACGGATCATCTATTGATGGACGTAAAGAAACGCGAATAGCTCGGCAGCGTCAACAGACTTGATAAAAGATAAAGATAATGTTTTATTTTAAATACGAGTTCAATGTAAAATATTTCAGGAGAACTATTATATTCATGCTTATTTTAGTTGTTGATTTTATGATCCTGTCTAAAAAGCAGATTATTTCGATTTCGATCCGAATGATTTGATGAAGATTTTAAATTTGTACTGTATTTAATTTAATGTTAAAAGAAATAATTATTAACCATTAACTTAAAAAAAAATTAAAGTCAGAAAAATAATAGTGGGAGGTAAATTTTATTATTGATGCTACTCATGACATCGATGATGACATCGACATAAAAAAGGTATCAAGTTAAATATAATTGTTTGTATAATGTAATAAAGCCTGGCAAGATTCTATTTGGCCAAATATTAGAGAGAATATCGCAGTGTAAGTAATTAGTTTGCTGACCGTATTTACGCATGCGGTAGTGTGCGCATGTCGCCGTCTTAAGGACGCACACATTTAAAAATGATACTAAATGTTTTCGCTTTGAGGGCGGCACATTTAACCTTTTGTATCGATGTTAATTCGATATCTAATTATTGCTAAATTATTTTTTATGTATATTCTAACTTCGTGACACATTACATTATATTTACTTTTAGATGCGTATTTTATTGGTTTTTGTGCAGCGCCATCTACCGCGGCTTGGTCGTTGTAGTTAAAGCTTTCGTTATTATATTTACTATGGTGTTTTGTGTTTGGCTGGTTTGGTGACGCTGTTACTTGTAATTGTTATTTTTAGCAGTCCGTTTTTTTTAAAAATAAAGCATGTAATTTGTATGAAAGACGATGTTTGCATTCAAAGAATAATATTTATAAATGATTATTGTACATTTACTGCTAAAATTGAAGAATAAATTTTGCAATACTCTCGATCAATACACGTAGCGCCATCTATTGATATTTTGTGAACATTAATTATATGATGTTCTAAATGGGAGGGCATGCTTATGTGTAATGATTTAAACTGGAAATCCAAAACAATAACCTATAAGTAACCTTACCCACTCCAAAAACCGTAACTGGCATGTGTTGTGATCTTAGATGTGAAGAGTTATTGCATAATTATAATCATTATTTTCTTTGTGAATCACAGGTACTTGAAATGATGTTACAATAGACATAACATGACCATTGGCTATGTGCAAGTATGCTGAGATGGTGATATGTAAAAGCTAGAATCACCCCGGAGCTACCAAATCAAAAATTGTACTGTAACAACACAGAAGGAAAAGTTAAATCTGTAAACAGTGAAAACATTGTGCAGCACACTTGGGTAAGGATACATATTTGGTTTTCATTTCTGTAAGGAGAGTAACTGACTGGCTAGAGCCATCTTATAGTAGGAGTTCGGCTTAGTGTTGTGAGCAAATGTGGTTAGGTTACCCGAGATAGATTAATAAAAATCTAAATTTTGATGGAGTCACCCACTTATGCGCTTGTGTCCAGCCTCAGACATAACAAGGATATATATATGAATGGTCTAATTATTAGAGCTATTATATAGTTGTCATGTGAATTGATTTGCCAGGGCATAGTTGATTTTTTTTGTATTAAACATGCCAAATGTCCAATCCCATTTATGTCTGCATTACTGATGCTATATACATACATATGGCAGTGTTTATAATAAATCTATGACTCTAGTACAGTATCAGATTTATTTGGAGCACCCAAGATGGTCACAAATATCTGAACAACGACTGTCACGGTGATAAAGTCCATGATAAGATATTTTTAAGTACCTTGGTCGTTCTGGTATATTTGATAATAACTGTACAACAATATAGTTTAAGTTATCGGAAATGTTATACACTACAGACATATATTAATTAGTTTATTATATTGTTTTAGGAAGATGGCATGGCTACACCAGTGCAGCGGACCAACCAACAACTACCATCAAATATTAATGCAAGAAATCCAAACTATCATCAGTTGGTACTAGCCTTAAATTGATGAAGGTCAAGGATATATGTAGTCCTATTAGCAAGTAAGAGCAAGCAAGTTATTGAATGGACATTGTTAGTTTTATAAATTATTTGCAGATACTAGCAGACTATGAGATTAAGATTTATGTGCAGTACTTAACTATTTCTAACACTATCTTTCTAGCTGCTTTCATGTACAGTCGAGGACAAAGAGATGTATACACTTTTGGACCTTATTGCGTTGTAATAAGGTCCAAAAGTGTATACATCTCTTTGTCCTCGACTGTACCTACCTACTACCCCTATTATTAAATAAAAATAAAACATGTAAAATATAAATCTTTTTATTATTAAACACAACCTGCATGTTTACTTATCCACAGTCTACCATTATTACCTTGTCTAATACAGATATTAAACTATGGTCTACTGTAGCGTGGGGCTTCAACATGTGGAGCTCTCGGAGCCTATAGCATTTAAGTATAGCCAAACTCCTTTCTTTAATCGAAGTGGAACTTTTACCACACTTTCCTTCATAATTTTATGTTGAATGTAATTTTCTGTATCCTCTTCGACCTGAAATGAATACATATTTTTATTTTACAAATCAAAGGAAAACCTTTCTTAATGTTAGTAGTTGGTACAATATCGTAATAATATGGTCCTACATTGTTCCAAAATTGGCTCCATTGTTGGTAATCCTTAACTAGGCATTAAAAAAATGCAGCTGTACATATAATATAAATTATAAACTTATATAGGTATGTCATATACAGTCGCCATCATTCTACATGAACTTCATCGCCTTGACAATATAGGCGTTGTTCAGATATTTGTGACCACCTTGACCACACCGATATACCTGATGGCGAATTTACAAAGGAAAAATGTGACCTAGGCCTCCGGTACCCAGGGCTGAGATCGAACCAGCGTCTTCTGCATTCGCAGCAGACATTATATAATGATTTCTTAAGGTACGCGCCGTTCCCAGTGCACCTACACTTGCAAGTAACGCTATTAAGGTATATGTATAATTGTAGACACAACATTACTCTAACTAGGTATAAATATATTTGAATACAAGATGAATAGGTATTTACTTACGTTGAAGCGATCTTCACAGCAATAAAAATTCGTAGTCTTCTCATCATTTTGCACCATGGTTTACAAGTTTTCACGTCTTTCGGCAGATAAAAAACACCTTATTGGGTGCACTTATTATATTGTTAATGCACTTTGGCACTAGGTAATACCCGTATATATGGGTTTTTTAGTTTCATCCATGGTTTAAGCGAAATAACTAAAATAAAATAACTTTGAAATATTTGAAACACCAGCTGAAGTAGGAACTAATCTCATACTAACTTGATACTAACCTATAAAATTTTGTGAGATGTGACGTCATCACAATCTGTCATTTTCGCGCCAAAAATTATGAGCGTTTCAACCGCTCAAACTTTATTAAGATTTTCAATATTTTTTTATTAAATATCGAAAAGCTTTTTGAACGAATTTTTGTTTTTCCTAGTGTTAAAACAATGTAAACAGTTAAATCATTATATATAATAAAACTAAGTTGAGAAAATGTGCGTGCCGATAAAACTTAAAAAGGAGTCCCAGCACGATAAAGGGACTTATATAGTGTGATAGCCCTTTATTCCCCCTCGAACAAGAAAGTTCCCGTTTTAACCTAAAGGGTGTGTCTTTAAAGATATAAGGGCTTTTCCAACCCTTCAACTCGGAAAGTAAGTGTAGTGCGTAGTAAGTGTAGTGTAGCGCCATCTGTTGTCGAGTAGTTGAACTTCATTCATTGTCCAAAGTGGCGCCATCTGTTGTCGAATAGTTGAATTTCATTCATTGTACACAATATGGACTTAAACGAACGATTATTCCCAAACTTTCTCGAATATCCTAGCGCCAACTTTCTCGAATATCCTAGAGCCTAGCTTTCTGAATATATAAGAGCCCGGTGTCACCCGCCAGAGTTAGTTTGATTTGAACAGCGAAACGAGCGATTTCGAAACGAAAAAGAAAGAAATTATCTGTGTGTGAGCCTTTATTTTGAAGTATCACGTGTGAGTATTTTTAATAGTGTGTTTAATTAATTCTCGAATTCGAAGCGAAGAAAAACGTTATCTGTGAGCCTTTATTGTGAAATATCAAATGTGAGTATTTTTAATAGTGTAATTAATTAATTCTAATGGTTTTTTTTTTTCTTTTAATTGTAATTTCCTTAACTTTCAAGTAGTCGCGCGGCGTTGAATCGATGCCTTCTATATACTTTGGCCGTAAACAAAATATCGCGCGACCGCTTGAAGATTAATTTTTTTTCTTTTTCTTTGTCTCAACGTGCTCCACGTTTACGTAACAATATATTTGTCTATAAAATGTTCATTTAATTTATATTTTACAGAATACAATGCCTAGACGTAAAAGAGGTGGAGATCTTGCCAGTTCTGCAGCGAAACGGCGGAAACAAAAAGAAAATCGAAGAAATGAAACGGAAGAATAGCGCGAAGCACGTTTACAAAATCAACGAACCAGAATGAGCACCCTGAGAAGCGGAAAAAGCGAAGAAAGAAAAGAAAATAAAAGTATTGATGAATCGAGCATTTTAAAAGATAATCTAACAAAGGAAGCATTCCACTACGAACCGACGAAGAAATATTACGATCATAAATATGTTGTGATCGGAAAAATGAATAACATTTGCCAATTTTGCCACGCGAAAAAATTCAGTAAAGAAACACCAGGTCTCTGTTGCATGAATGGAAAAATTTGATTACCACCACTGGAAGCACCTCCACAGGAATTTCTACATTACATGACCGGGGAAACACCAGAATCAAAACACTTTCTTCAAAATATAAGATCATACAACTCCTGCTTTCAAATGACTTCTTTCGGTGTTACTTCGACTGACACTAATAGAGACAAATTTGAATATGTATTTTCAATTCAAGGGCAAATTTATCACAAAATTGGATCGTTACTACCAATGCCTAACGATGACTATAAATTTCTGCAAGTATATTTCATCGGAAATGAAGAAAACGAAATTGATCAACGATGTACAAATTTTATTGGATTGAAACGCGAAATAATCCAAGATGTACAGAGGATCTTACACAAATACAATCAACTGATTTACATATTCAAAACAACACTAGACCGCATGATTTCTGATGACTATAAAATTGTAATTCGAGCCGATAAAAGACCACGTGGAGAACACGAACGTAGATTTAATGCACCTCAGATAGATGAAGTCGCCATCGTAATTGTGGACAATGAAAATACAAATCGTGACATAATTGTACAACGAAGAAGAAAAGGACTACAACGCATTGCAGAGACACACCGTTCATATGATGCTCTTCAATATCCGTTAATATTTCTGCACGGAGAGGATGGTTATCATTTCAATATAAAACAAATTCATCCTAAAACAGGCATAGAAACAAACAAAAAAGTCACTTCTAAGGAGTTCTATGCTTACCGCTTAATGATCAGAGACAATGAAATATACAATCACATTCTCAACACTCGCCGTTTATTCCAACAATTTCTGGTAGATATGTACGCAAAAATAGAAGCAGAACGGATGCATTACATAAGACTGAATCAGAAGAAACTACGCACAGAAGAATACATCCACCTTCGAGATGCGATCATAAATGACGGCAATATTGACGATATTGAAACAATGGTAATCTTACCCTCATCATACATAGGAAGTCCAAGACATATGCACGAATATACTCAAGATGCCATGACCTACGTAAGAAAATATGGACGACCTGATCTCTTCATAACATTTACATGCAACTCATCATGGCCAGAAATCAAAGAACAACTAAAATACGGACAAACCTCCATGGATCGACACGACATGATAGCCCGAGTTTTTCGACAAAAACAAATAAGATTATTGAAGTCATCACAAAATACCACATCTTTGGAACCGTTAGATGCTGGATGTATACAATCGAGTGGCAAAAACGAGGATTACCTCACTCACACAATCTCATATGGCTACACGATAAAATTTATCCCACGGATATCGACAAAATCATCCAAGCTAAATTTCCCAATCCACAAAATGATCCGGAACTATACAACATAGTAGTGAAAAACATGATTCACGGACCATGTGGACCATTAAACTTCAATGCGCCATGCATGAGTGGTGGAAAATGTACAAAAAATATCCAAAACCATACTTGGACGATACAAAAACTGAAGATGACGGCTATCCCAAATATAGAAGACGATCACCGAAAAACGGTGGCTTCACAGCAAAAATACGAATACAAGGCAGAGACGAACTGGAAATAGATAATCAATGGGTAGTACCATATAACCCACTACTTTCCAAAATGTTCCAAGCACACATAAACGTTGAATATTGCAATTCAGTAAAATCTATTAAATATATATGTAAGTACGTAAACAAAGGTAGTGATATGGCAGTATTTCAAATAGTCCAAAATAGCGAACAAAATAATAGAAATGATGAAATCCTCATGTACCAAATGGGAAGATACATCAACAGTAACGAAGCAGCGTGGAGGATTTTTAGTTTTCCCATACACGAACGCGAACCAGCTGTGCAACATCTAGCAGTACATTTGGAGAATGGACAGAGAGTTTACTTCACAAAAGAACCACCACCTCAGAACACAACATTAACAGCTTTTTTCCAACTTTGCCAAACGGATCCATTCGCAAAGACGTTACTGTATGTCGACGTCCCTATTTATTATACGTGGGACAAAACAAGGAAAATTTTTCAACGACGAAAACAAGGAATGCCAGAAGAGGGTCATCCAGAAATAATGAAAACTAACGCAATAGGTCGAGTATACACTGTACATCCAAACAATGCCGAATGTTTCTATCTCCGAATGTTGTTACACGAAATACGGGGACCAACAAGTTTCACAGATCTCAGGACTATTGACGGCTACATATGCCAGACTTACAGAGAAGCATGTCAACGTTTAGGATTATTGGAAACGATAACCACTGGGAATTAACACTACAAGAAGCCACACTCACAGCTTCAGCTGAACAAATTCGAGAGTTATTCGCCATAATTCTAACAACATGTAACCCATCAAACCCAAAACAGCTATGGGACTCTTTCAAAAGGAATATGAGTGATGATATAATGTACCAAATCCGACAAGCTAATCCAGAACTGACTATAGAATTCAATGACGACATCTTCAATGAAACACTCATTCGCTTAGAAGATAAATGTTTAGCAATAAATAACCAGACCTTAGTAGAAATTGGAATGCCAGCACCACAAAGAAATACTTTCAGTGTGCTAAACTACGAAATTACAAAGGAAAAAAGCTACAACGTCAATGAACTACTTGAATACATTGCTCACAACAAACCACTCCTCAATGACAATCAAAAAAAAATTTACAACGTTATAATGAACCGAATAAATAACAACACTGGTGGAATTATTTACTTGGACGCACCAGGAGGCACCGGTAAAACGTTTCTAATAAATCTAATACTGGCGGAAATACGTGCTGAAAAACACATCGCACTGGCACTAGCATCATCCGGCATTGCAGCCACACTTATGGAAGGAGGACGAACTGCCCATTCTGCCTTACAACTACCGTTGAATATAGCCGAACAACAATTCCCGGTATGTAAAATCTCAGGAACATCTGGACGGGGTCAACTTCTAAAACATGCTAAAATTATCTTCTGGGATGAATGCACCATGGCCTATAAAAAATCACTAGAAGCCATGGACAGAACATTACAAGAATTGCGAAAAAACTCTGAAATGATGGGAGGAGCTCTACTCATACTCTCAGGAGATTTCGATCTCAGGAGATTCGAGATCGACAAACACTTCCAGTTATTCCCAAATCAACACCAGCAGACGAGATCAATGCATGCTTAAAAAAGTCACATCTCTGGCCGCAAGTACAAATACTGCAATTAACAAAAAACATGAGGGTTGAATTATCAAAAGATGAAACAACAGCACATTTTGCTAAAATACTTTTACAAATAGGCGAAGGTACATATCCTACTGACCAAACGACCGGCCTCATTGAACTCAATAGTGATTTCTGTAACATAGCCACTACTGAAAACGAACTAATAGACAAAATTTATCCAAATATCATTCAGAACTATACCAACGTAGAGTGGTTATTTCAAAGAGCAATTTTGGCCACTAAAAATAATATTGTTGACGATATCAATTTTAATATTCTAAAGAAAATACCTGGTGAAGAGAAAGTATATAAATCGATCGACACGATGGTATCCATTGAAGAAAGTTTCAACTTTCCTACTGAATTTCTAAACTCTTTACAAGTACCAGGAATGCCATTACACTGCCTTCGTCTGAAAATTGGATCTCCAATCATACTACTCAGAAATCTCAACTCCCCAAAACTATGTAATGGAACGAGGATGATCGTAAAACAGCTATCGAATAATGTCATTGAAGCTGAACTTATTTCTGGAAAGAACAAAGGACACACAGTATTTATACCTAGAATACCACTGATCTCTTCTGAATTGCCATTTCAATTTAAAAGATTGCAGTTCCCAATTAAATTAGCCTTTAGTTTTACAATTAACAAAGCGCAAGGGCAAACTTTGAAATATTGTGGCATCAACCTCAAAGAATCCTGCTTCTCTCACGGTCAGCTATATGTAGCTTGCTCAAGAGTAGGAAGTTCGAAAAATTTATATATATATATATACCCCGGACAATAAAATGAAAAATGTTGTTTATAAACAAGTAGTGTAAATAATGAGAAAATGTAAATACATGTAAATATAGAAAATGTTTTCAAAATATATTTTTTACTTTTTACGTCATAGTATGTTTTTTTATTTCATCTACCACGTAATCTCATATCAACTCCCGAGCGAAGCCGGGTATCATAGCTAGTAAAAAAATAAAATTAATTCATGCATGTACTCAATTACTTAAACTACGCGCGCCTTTGTTTTGTAGTTCAGAAGCGAGGCCTTTAGGACAACAAGGCAGGTCGCCCATGCCTTTTTCTTATGGAGGATAGGCAGGCGTTTGACCACGATCTCACCTGATGGTGATGATGATGATGCAGTCTACTGTGGAGCACGCTTACCTATGAGATACCTATTTACTCTAGCTTTGAAGACCCAAATTGTACTCATTCGGAAACACAGACTCGGGCAGGCCGTTCCACTCCTTGGCAGTTCGCATATGGAATGTTCAAGTAAAACGCTTCGTGCGTATATGTGGAATATCTACCATGAAGCGATGCTGGAGTGCCGATTGTCTGGTAGTCCGATGGTAAAATGGGGACGGAGCAATTAGGTTGTGCAGTTCCTCTGCACTCTCCGAAATGTATCTTATAAAAGATGGATAGCCTGGCAATCTTGCGACGAAAGACCCAAAACTGGGGTTCTCGCTTTGAAGAGACCCAAATTGTACTGAAGTGGAAACCTCCTCCCATCTTAGTATGAAGCTAGTATATTTAAAGGTTCTCACCTCTTCTCGACAGCATTAATAAAGTCCATGAACGTAGGGAACGGCGTCCCCTCGCCCCAGATCCCGAGCCGCACCATGTACGCCATGTTCCTCGGCTCCGACGCTCCCGTGGCCGAAGCGTACACGACGCGCGCCTTGGGCAGTTTGTTCTGTAGCTCCAGGGCGGTCAGACCGGTCTTGGTGGCCTTGCCCGAGCCCACGGGGCACAGGTTCTTCGCTTTGTGGCATTCGTCGAATACGATCTAAGTGAATGATGTAAGGAGTTTTTGTGGTGCCAGTGACAGGGAACCATAACATGTCACTTTTTTTCCTAACGTTGTCAGAATTAGTCTACGATAAGTATGGCAGTGAGCCAGTGACTATGTAAGTATGGGAGCGCCATATTCGCCGTAGCATTGTTCGTGAAAAACTAGCGTGGTTAGACTCTAAAGACTACTCTTATTTCGCATAAAGATATTAGAGAGAGAGAGAGAGTAGAGAAATATTTTTATGGATATAAGATTCCGGCTGGATCAAAAGACAAAAAAAGGATTTTTTTTTATTGGCGAATGCATTCGCTCTTTTTTCTGGCGATGGACCGATATGGCTTATAAACTTAATGGTCACGTCCGGCCGGATATCAACCTAATAGAATATACTGTAATATATAATACATGTAAACGCACCATTATATCGTAACGCCGTCTACGAGATATGACACAATAATGAAAGCAACGAAACCCGTCTGGTTAGATTTCTATACTATCCTTATTGCTAGATCCGGGCATCTGGCAGCTTTTAATGGGTCGAGGTCAGAGTGACGGACTAG
This sequence comes from Pammene aurita, assembly GCA_947086415.1. NCBI lineage: Eukaryota > Metazoa > Arthropoda > Insecta > Lepidoptera > Tortricidae > Pammene > Pammene aurita. Next base: position 2,908,919 of record OX352307.1, read on the forward strand.
CAATTTTTTTTAATTGAAAAATATAATAAGTACAGTTATAAAGGACAGGGCCTATATTTTAACATTAGAACAATAAAGATATCGTATTATAACGGAAACAACAACAGTAGACAACAAACTATGAATTACATTATACGCCGTTTGAAACTTTTGGCAATTATACCTAGTTGGTTACTAAGTTCTGTTACCAGATTTCTGACTGATAAAATTTAAAATAAAGTTTTAAATAAAAATTTAAAGTAATTATTTAATAGCCTAATTTCTAATGAACATAATATAGTATAATAATATACAAATCAGATGGGAAATTTATTGAAATTCTTTGTAAAGCACAGGATTGCCTGAAGACGCAAACACGCGGTAAATTTAAGAAAATTACACTTTAAAAAAGTGCATCAAATAAATATTGCACCTTTGTTTAGAAGGTTCCATTGCTTGTTTGTAAGAAACCTGTTTATTAGAGGGAATTGCGTGACCACCATTTAACTTTCTTGCGATTTTATCCCACAGATATTCCCATTTGAAATATTGCCTATTTTTAAGTTTTTCACAAAATACATAAATTTAGACTGCTATGGAACAAGCAGACTTGCAACGTATAGCTTAGTATTTTATCAGATAGACCCACGTGAACTATACATATACCAAATTGAAGCTAAAGAATATAGCTACCGAATTGTGCAAGACTGATGCGTCTTAAACGTGATTAAAAATAAATAGGATTTAAAATCAACATGAACAAGGAGTGTAATTTTGACGTATATGTTTCACGCCTTTTCCGAGTGTTATAAAGAATTCTGAAAAACTGCAACAATAATTTTCAATTCAATATATTATAATCTATTGACTATTAAATAAGCTTTTAAATTATGTTCATAAATAATTAAAATGTTACTACCTATTACTATTTATTTAGTGAAAACTCTAGTAACAGAACTTAGTAACCGACTAGGTATAATCTAATTATTTATATAATTTCTCATAATATTGCATCAAACCCAGAACTCTAGTATATGTTTTCTTGAAGTGGCTTGCATTTTTTTACCAACACCACTTTACAGCTGCCAGATGTCCAGATCTAGAAATAAGCATAGTATAGCAAACTGACTAGAAAGATTTCGTTGCTCTCATTATTGTGTCATATCTGACGTGGCTGTCTCTCCGTCTATATATAGTTGCATAGTGTAATTCTACTATAAAAGTTTTTCATGAAGTTTCAAAGGATACGCATCCATCGAAGTCCTCCCCGCACCACTGCAGCAGCTGCTTCAGCCGCGTCCTGTACTTGGTGTTGTTGGACTGCGTCTCGCCGATCAGTGCCGAGTATGTACAGAATACCACGCCTTTCTTCACGTTGCCGTTCACGGCCGACGAGATTTTTGCGTATTTGAACTGGGGACAAAAAACTTATAATCATTTTAAACAAAAAAAACCGACTTCACTAAGCAATCCACGTTTCCAACACCAAATGCTCGAGCTGCTGTAAAAAATACTCAAATCACCATAGGTGTGCCTATAATAGTTGAAGAGTTCACTCGATTTCTCCAGGATCCCATCATCAGATCCTGACATGGTTACAATGGGATCAACTGTGAAGTATACGCTTTCAAACAAAAAAAGAATTTTCCAAATCGGTCCAGCCGTCTTCGAATAATCGGTGAACATACATAAAAAAAAAATAGCAAAAACAAAGATCCTGACAAAATTGATAACCTCCTCCTTCGAAATCTTGAAGTCGGTTGAAAAGAAATATTCCTATCCAGGAACAATTATCTGTGATAAACACACAAATAAATGTCCTGACCAGGATTCGAACCCGGGACCTCCTGCTTCATAGACAGGGTCACTACCACTACCGACTGGGCTAGGAGGCCGGTAACCCCGGAAGCCGGCTCACTTGCGGCATTTAATTTCTCAAATATAAGTAAAAAATTAAAAATGGTGGCCATATTACAGTCGAGTTCATAGATATGTGTACATTTGATTACCGTTTGCAATTAATTAAGGTGAAGAAATGTACACATATTTATGAACTCGACAGTATAATAATAACGATTCTTCTATACCTTATTTAATGGATGAACTTCGATCTTGCCAGCACCGATGTCCCTCAGATCTCTCTCCGCGTCGTACTTCAAGTCGTTGGAGACGGACACCCAGATGGCTCGCTTGCGGCCTTTCAGGTAGTTCTCGAAGATTATACCGGCGATGGTTCGACCTTTGCCGACTCCGGCTCCGTCACCTGAGAACACATTTAATATGATCAATATTTGAGTTGTCTAGAAATTTACAAAAATAAATCACAATGAAAAATGTATTAAACTCTAATATGGGAGGAACGTGGATTCTGATTAACAGTTGAAGGGTACACGGAAAGAACATGTCTAGTCACCTTTTTTGTAAAATGAGATTTTTACATCAAAATGTAGAGCTTGTAAAGAACTATTAGTAACAAATTCTGATACAGCTGTAAATCTTAACGTATATCCACTTCTTAACTCATAAAAACCATCTAGTTACGAAAATAGTATGGTTAATTGAATCGTTCCAAATTTTAAAAGAGCTATAAGTCAAAATGTTGTCAAAGTGACTAGACATGTTCTTTCCGTGTACCCTTCAGTTATTAGCTCCGACTAATTTGAAGGAAGCGCTGGTGGCCTGGAGGTAAGACGTCAGACTTTCAATCTCAAGGTCTCGGGTTCAAACCCCGGCTCGTACCACTGAATTTTTCGGAACTTACGTACGAAATATCATTTGATATTTACCAGTCGCTTTTCGGTGAAGGAAAACATCGTGAAGAAACCGGATCTAATCCCAACAATACGGGCTTTTTCTTCCCAGCTAGGAGGGAACAAAGTGACACTTTTCTGTTCTAGGTAATTTGTTTTTTTTTTCAGTCAGCCCGTCATTACAAACAAATTTCTTATTAAATCAATAATATATAAAGTTAAAATAAATATGATTCAACAATAACATTTTTTATTTTTTAAGTGGTGTGAAAAGCAGTATGTGTCACATAGGAGCAAAACTATTTTCGCCTTGGGTGTTAACACTTGAATCCCTCACTACGCTCAGGAGTACTTTATTACGGCTACTTTATTAAAGACTCCATCGCTTCGTTTGGGACTCAATGAAGGCCTTGCCGTAAATATTACATTTTGCTCTCTTGTTACACAATCTACCAATGAGGATGCCGTGTGCCGTCTGGCAGCGTGCGGGAATCATCCAATAGCATCATCTGCTGCTCACCTCCACCTCAGTAGTAAAGCAGCCTATTAACCCTTTGAACGCCAAGAACCCTTAAGGTGTCATGAGTTCTCGTGCCCACAGCGCCAAGAGCTACTATATGGGTTATGGCGTACGCTGTCAAAGTAACCTTCATATTTTCAACTAAGGTTTATATTGGCTCGCTTGCGCCAGTGATCTTGGCGTATGAGTGACGTTTTGTGCATGACGTATGGCGTTTAAATGGTTAACCAATCTCCCAGCCTTATTCACTGAGATGGCTGACGTGTAATATTTAGTATGACAGCTGACGTGTACGGTGTGCGGTGTACCTATGAGGAAGCCGGCCCTGGTGCCGTCGGGGAGCGTGTGCTCGTGCGCCTGCGCGGTGTACACGACGGCCTCCAGCTGCAGCGCGGACAGCAGCCCGTTCCTAATGGGATCAGGGATCTATTAATTGTATGCTCTGGAAAAGGGATTTTATTTCAAGCAAAACTGTTCGACTAGGGTTTATGTCCATGTGTGGGATTGAGAGAACGTTATCTTCTTTTTTCAACTGACTTCAACATTTCGAAGGAGGAGGTTATCAATTCGTCGGGATCTTTGTTTTTTTTTATACACCGTGGGCCCATATAACTAGACAGATTTTAACAGTTTATTCCTAATCATATTTAGATACTAAAATGTCCTATAAACTTTTCTGGAATACGCCTAGTTTCAGAGTTAATACCAATTAGAAAAAAATACACTTATTATAACTCATCACAAAACGGCGTTGCGTAATTCTAATGGCGTTGTTGCCACTATTGGACATAGTTTACACGTCCTTATTGACAGATATCAAAGTGACAAGGAAAACTTTGCAGAAACTAAATTTTTACAAAAAAAAATGTACCAATTTGTTTTAGGCGATAATTTTATTACTAACATTTGCTTTTCATGTGCAATAAACATTAAAAAAATGCAAAAAACAAACGAAAAAAAAATTTTTATTTTGGCGTACTTGACCTAAAGTCACATAATATTTTTTCCTTCTTTTGGTCTTAGAAATTCGTGGTTAAGATCTGTCGGGTTATTCAAGCCCACGGTGTATATGTTCACCGACTATTCGAAGACGACTGGACCGAATTGGAAACTTCTTTTTTGTTTGAAAGAGTATACTTCACAGTTGGTTTCATTGTAACCAGGTCAGGATCTGATGATGGGATCCTGGAGAAATCGAGGGAACTCAACTATTATAGGCACCTATAGTGCTTAGGAAAGGTGGAGACTAAGTGAAGTCAGTTCTTTTTTGTTTAAAATTATTACTTATCATGACGACATCGGTAACTCATTGACATTACGGCCGCCGTACGAATACGTAGTCGAGCCGTAACAATGGAAAAGCAAATACAATCTTTAAATAATAGGGTGCATACATTGTCTAACAGGGTACTTTTAAATAGAAATTTCTCTCTACCCATTTAGATTTAAGAAAAATTATTGTTCACTCAGTAAGTAAATTGCGTAAATCTTTTGAGAGATAAATGTCTTCAACCATAAACTATAGAAAAGCTTCACACAAAATATTAAAATGTTGGTTTTGTTGTTACATTTCTTGACAGAAAACACCGGAACTGGTCAAACTACATTTATATAAAAAGTCTTTTTAATACCGTATCGTCTCGTCTGGTAAGCTGAGGCTGTAGTGCACGTCGATGGGCTCCACGGAGGAGAGGGAGGCCGTCTCCACGACGGGGTCTGGATGCTTACGCCCGAGTTTTACTGCGCAGAGATAAGTATTCCAGTCATTTAAAATCATGTTCAAAAGAACATAATAAAACTTAGATGATCAAACGAACTTACCTGAAGTGAAGTTCGATCTTAATTGTCATGTCTTCGCTGAAAGATTATTCTACCTTCGTTTATATATTTAAATCTTGAGGCGAAGGCATGACAATTTTTATCAAGGCTGATAAAATAATCAAATCTTATATCACGTTACGTGAAAACAACAAGGAACAATGGTTGTTTTCGCGAAAAAACATCAAATTTTCAATGACAGTTTAAACAAAAATATGTTACTGTTTACTGCATTCTAAGATAAGATTTAACAAACAAAACTCTTAATCTATTTATTATTAGATTTTTAATGAGTTAGGAAGTTTGACCTTCTTGCTGGACTCTTACGTCCCTTGAAGTAGTAGACCGCCCCAGCACTCGGATAGTTAAAACAAACAATTTTGTTTTTTAATAATTGATATAAACTTGTCTTTTTAACAACTCAATAATTACATATGCGTATACATACTTTATTAGCGTATATTTACTTATTTGTTAGCAATAGCAAAACAGTCGTTCATAGGCGACTAGAAAAAATGATCCGATAAAGAGCATAATGTAGGGGGCGGTGTCTCACTTGTTACAAAATTGACATTTTAAATTCTTGTCATGTTGGCAATATTGTCTGAAGACGTCATTATCTCCTTAGTCAAAACGAGACGCAGCCGCCTATATTAAGCTCTTCTTCGACCTCACTTGGTGGCCGAAGAGTATACTTCAGTTTATAATTTATAACGTCATGGTTGGCTTACGTTTGGTAGGCATGTAGTCGGCATACGTCTCGGCCACGCCCATCTCTTCGTCGTCAACCTCTTCCTCGTCACCGGGCATCTGCAGGAATAAAACGCTTGAACGAACCACTTTGGCAGGATGTGACACTTAGATTGCGTGTATGTAAAGGATACCAAAATCCTGGTCACGGCACCAATTTGTAAAACTTGATATCTACCATTAATTAATTAACAATTGTAATGTTATGTTATGTAAACCCGAAGACATACAATAGGAAGACGTGGTCCTACGAAGATAGAACTGTGATTCCATAATTAGCCGCGGTCTCGTGCACACACACTCACTTTTGACGTTTGAACCAATCACTGCTCGTCCACGAGTTGTATATGTGTGCGTGTCGCGCGTAAACACGAGGAAATCGACTTATTATGGAATCACAATTTATCTTCACTGTGGTTTTCACGGCACCGCGTCTTCTTGTTTTATATGTCTATGTGTAACGCTATGATTACCTAGATGAATTTTGTTACCATTGTATATATTATTTATTATCTTAGAGAATTTAACCCGGATGGAGTAGCCATGACTGTCATTTCCGGTACAAAAAAAGCAGAGGGGAACGCCTGTCAATGGCGACTCCGATTGGTTGAATTATCAAAGATTATTATACATATTGACATGTAAAACTAAGTATGTTTATAAGGGAATAAATGAAATTGACTAATTAACTATGTATTAGGAATGATTTTTTTTATACCACGACGGTGGCGAACAAGCGGCCCGCCTGATGGTAAGCAGTTACCGTAGCCTATGGACGCCTGCAACCCCAGAGAATTCACATGCGCGTTGTCTACCCTTTAAGAACCAGAACATGTAGGTATACATATATTGTAAGAAAAATTGTGGTAGTAGGCTTATTTTTTTCTACAGAATTGAATATCCATTATGCTTTTAAACAAACCACCACTAGTTTCTTACATCGTGTATATTTCATACATTTTAACAAAGGCTAACCTGCATTCAGTAACATGGGATTGGGTGTATCTTCCAAATCAAAAATGTTGGTTGGTTATATTTCACTTTAAAATGCAAACCCGAAACTCAAAGTCAACAATAACTTGGTTCCTGTCGGTTTGTTTATTGAACTTACCTTGTCTTGTGGAAAGAGAGCAGCTTTAGGGCCCCAATTAGGTGTAGTTAACTGTGCAAATTGTCCCAGCATGCCCGCCAGAGGGCCGCCCATGCCCGACGCCAATATCTGGTTGAGGTTCTGAAGCAGGTACGAGTTCATGCCCGGGATGCCCGCCATTTCCACTGCAGAAGTCAAGTTACATAGTTAGTTATATATATGGCTAAATTGTAAATCTTACACGGACCATAAAATAAACGGATTCTAAGATCTACATATGACTTTATACACCGAATTCTGGCGATATACATCGCCCTGTTTGCACAAAGAATGGTGATACATTTCCTTCCGTAATATAGTGGAGGGGGGAGGTGCGGTGGCGACATCGTCATGAGTAGACCCCGGACTCTTGTGGCAATGACGTCACAATAGGGTGATTTGGGGAGTAAACGGGACGGTGCTATGAAACACGGATAAAAACTCGGTTGTTAACCGAATACATTTTAATTAGATATTTTCAACAAAATTATCTAGTAAGTTGATCAATATTATTTTTTAGTGCAAACCATACAATTGTACTTTAAACTGGCTTGGTGACATTTGTGACGAACAAGGAGCGAGTGGCCGACAAAACCAATGCCAGTTTAACGTACAAATGCATGGTTTGCAAGTAATATAGCAAACGATAATATTGATCAACTTACTAAGTGATATTGTTAAAAATGTCTAATTTAATGTATTCGGTTAACAACCGAGTTTTTAACCGTGTTTCATAGCACCGTCCCGTTTACTCCCCAAATCACCCTATTGTGACGTCATTGCCACAAGAGTCCGGGGTCTAGTCATGAGTCTTTAAGTTTACATACAGAATGTAACAAAAATAGTGGTGATCCGTTAATGGGCACAATAAGGGGTTTCCGCGATCGAGTTGTTCACTAGATGGCAGCACCGTGGCGACAGGTCTAGCTGTCACAATCCACCAATCATGTTTAACCATATATTTTTTGATTGGTGGATTTTGACAGCTACTGCCAAAAAGACCTGTCGTCACGGTGCTGCCATCTAGTGAAACTCTCAATCGCGGAAACCCTCATTGGTATCGTATTGCGACTATAAAAATTAGAAGTAAAAAAAAAACGTAAGTGTCGCGGAACACTCGGTTGGAACGAAGTTGTTATAAAATTTTTGACTTTCTTGTAATTTTTACAATTTTTATAATTTGTAATTTTGACTTTTTTGACGTTTTTTTTACCTTTTTTGCATTTTTTGACTTTTCGACCGCCTTTTTCAATTTTTTCGACTTTGATTTTTCACTTAGTCACTTCACTTTATTCTATTCTATTTTATTTCATTTCACATGTTTCACAATCGTATGGCTTTGTGTCGCATTTTCGTGACGTGACGGTCACGTGACTTTTTTTCGCCTAGCCCCCCCCCCCCCCATTCGCCAACCGTCCGATAAGGAACTTCGATCCAAAAATTTTTAGTCACGAATTTTTTTTTGTATGGGACACGTCGTCCCAGCCGGCCTACCCTCCGTACAAAACCAATTTTTTCTCACGTGAAAAAAAAAATCCTTCCAAAAGATTAGAATCCGATACCAACTATGCCTTTACACGGATCACCAGCATTTTTGTTACACCTTGTATATGTTATTTTTATTTATGTCTGAAATCATATCTCTATTGACATCCAGCAATGCAACCATTGATCGGATGCAGTGGACAGAAGGCGAATCTAAATATATGGCCCGTGTAAAATTTTATAAACAGTAATAATCACAAGCATAGCGCAATGCATAAAGAAGAGAAGGGAATCTAAATACATCTAACTACCAAAAAAAACCTACAAAATTAAAACATCTAGTAAGGAGTTACAAAAATAATATATGAAATCTTCATTCATTCAATATGCGAAAAAAAACAGAAATAATTCAAGAACAGCTATATACTTCAAACCACATTCATACATATTGTGCTACGTTCCATTCATGCTTTATTCTACGTCCCCCCGATTACACGCAATTTCAATGAAAGCGGATCACCTTGTGTGGACATCCGAACACAAACGGACCCGTTTTCATCGTCCTTCAGTTTTGAGTATACAAGGGCGACAAGGCTTATCGAGATCGGCGATTTCATACAACACGAATACCCCGACTTGTACATTTACTAGCCATACAAAGCAATTTGGCAATTTAAATGTGTTATTTGCACTCCGCGCCAATTAACAGAGACGTCCTGTGCGACCCTTTTCTATTAGGCGTGTTCACAACCTGACGCACCGCCTCGCGAGGAAATTTCCGCGTGAGGCAGCTCGGCTAGTGTGGATGTGCCTCGGCCGAGCCAGGTGTGGACACGCCTGTTTACGCACGTTCCCTATTACACACATATTTGGCTCATGCCCCGAATGCATGCTCTCATATACACCGTGTTTTTTCCGTTAATTTTAGAATACATGGTTAGGTACACGATTAAGGAAACAATTTGGCCAAGTAATTTTTTTTTTAAAATAATTGTTATATAGGTCCCTAATGTAACTAGGGTATTAGGGTATCATGATTAACTCAACCAAACAATTGAAAATTACGGCATGTCAATCAAATTTCGAACATTAATAGTCCGAGATACAAAGAAAGCATATTTTACTGACTTAACACACAGGATTTGGTAGCGGTATTTCAGAGTTCAAGAATAATTAAATTTAGGTTAACACAATCAGAGAGATAAAAATTAACTATCAATTATCTCAGAAATGGAACTAATTAGGACATTGGTGTCTTTGAGAAATATATTTAATATAAGCTCAGGAATGTACCCTTGCAATTAAAGCAAATTAAAAAAACACCGTGTATAATATACGCATCATGTTACAATAAAATACAAACTACCAAAAAACTACATAATAATCCGCCACAAGATTTCCACGCACTACAAAGGAATATTAGGACCCACAAAGTGATGAAAAATATTGTTGTTATAGTTTTATAGTTGGCGCTACTATACGTTTTGTTGTAATGAGGATTTCCGGAATCCCAGGCGGCGACACTGTGACGAGAGGTCTTTTTGACACCAGCTGTCGAAATCCACCAACCAAAAAAAAAAAGATTCTACTCGATTGGTGGATTATGACAGCTACACCTCCGATGCTGCCACCTGGTGTGAAAAAATCGATTCAGGAAACCTTCATTGGATTGTCAATCCTTGTGCCGAGCGATACCAATATCAATGGAGACACAAACGTAGAGTCGGCAGCAGAAGTAGCTGAGCATTTAAAAGTGCTCAGAATAGGCATGATGATGACACATGTTGAATTATGCAATAAACTTTAGTTGATAGGATGCAAAATGATCAATATATCCATCTAAAGTGAAAATATCTAAATTATATTGAAATGGCTCAAAGATATTAAGCTGCAAAATTTCTAAATTCTACGATTTTTTAAAGTGTGAAATTTAAAAAAAACAATGATACCATTCGATTTATAACATTTTACTGTAAAATAAATTATATAGCAACCATATACATAAACGCAACATTTCACAGTAAAAATGGCAATTTCCTATTTTTTCCATACTTTAAACAGGGCGACTATGTGATCGTGACGTCACTTTTGGACGTCATTTTGTTAGGAGTGTTTTGAGAAACAAATTCAAATCTCGGACTCTAAGTCTCATTTCTGGCTTTTGTGTTGCTTTAACGCAATTGGCCCCATGTAGACATTTGATCCTCACAACAAAACGAATCGATTGATACCATACATGAAAAAAATTCACCGCCTATTATCTTGGGACTGTATTGTTAAGACAATAAGAACGAGTGAAGGTAATTTTGAACACCTCACTGCTTTGAGCCTTAGACGATTATCACACTGGTGCCGCAACCGGATGCGGTGACGGTGTGCAAGCGTGACAGCGCAGACCGCTATCTCGCTCGCGCACCGGTGCCGCTTGCGGAAACCGCAGCAGTGTGAAAGCCGCCTTAGCTATATCTGTTGCCGACTGTATAATCATTTTCAAACGTAATAATGTCTACGAAGCCGACTGAACAAATTGTATTCGTTCCTGTAAGATGAGCAAAGGAAATATACGTGAAGCACTAAATTAGAAGAAATAAAATTTGATCTAAGGGATTTCGGTTATAAATAAAGATATATTTTTATATTGTGTACTTACATATCCGGGGATCGAATCCGGACAAGTCTTTAGAAAATGACAGAAAACCAGGTTATTAAGGCAATTGATAATATAGGGATAGCATGCATCAATGTTGCTATGCAAATATTGCAAATCTGAGATCAAGAGGAAAATTATTTTCAACCGACTTCAAGATTTCGAAGGAGGAGGTTATCAATTCGTCGGGATCTTTGTTTTTGCTTGTTTTTTTTTGTTTAAAATTATTAAATTATCTGGATGCAGGAGCAACTTCAGAAATTACAGATTGGGAGCTAGTAAATGATTATTTGATCAGGTTTCATATCGATAGAGATGATAGTTCAGATCAATATGAGTTTATTTGGTTAAATGAAAAAATACTGTAGATGGCGTGTTTTTGAGTTACAGCACTTCAAAAATGTATATAATTTTAAATAAAAAAGAACAGACTTCACTTAGCCTCCACGTTTCCAAAACCAAATGCTCGAGCTGCTGTAATAAAATCTCAAATCACTATAGGTGTCCCTATAATAGTTGACGAGTTCCCTCGATTTCTCCAGGATCCCATCATCAGATCCTGACCTGGTTACAATGGGACCAACTGTGAAGTATACTCTTTCAAACAAAAAAAGAATTTTCCAAATCGGTCCAGCCGTCTTCGAATAATCGGTGAACATCATAAAGCTCTATAAATGGAGTACGCTTCGCCTCATCTTTCCAAACAAAAAAGTCTGCCAAAATCTGAGGGGGGCGAGGTAGCACGCACGTGATGTCTTCAAGTCAAAGGTATATCGTTGTCGGTTGTTAATACAGTTTATTTCTAAATGTTTTTTTTATGGCAGCAACGCTTTATTGACAACCGACAAAGATGTACCTTTGACTTGAAAACACCAAACATATTTGACATATTCTTTTTATACTTCATAACACTAAATGGAGCAATATATACTCGACTGTACTAATGTTAACATATGGTTCATTATTGGATGCAGTCTTTCTAAATGTCAAACAAAAAAGCCAAGGATCATTTTTGATTGTATTTTCAAACAACATATAGAAGACAGCAATCCTTAAGCGCGTTAAATATGGAGAAGTGTCAAACGTCAAATAGTTACTACCCGTCAGAAAGAAAACGATTGTCTTTGAATCGATTCTGTAAACGAAGCTTGATTTTCGATTTAGGTTAAATCTTTTATTACGAAAGTAATGATAAATAAAGTAAAACTGTACTTACATCTGAAATGGTATTTCATCTTTTAGTAAACTAGACGAAATCTAACATTTTTTACATCCAAAAACAGCGCATAAGGGCATTTTCACGGAGCTTGTTATCCATTGACAGCGATGACGAAAATGCGTCACATCGATTATTGAAATAGTTTTTATAGATGTACTAGATTTTCCTGCCAATACTTTTGACAAAGGGGAAATGATACCTAAGGCCTCTCCTGGTTTAGAACTCTCTGGTGAACATTCATAAAAAAAATTGCAAAAACTCCTCCTTCGAAATCTTGAAGTCGGTTGATAAAGGGTTAATGCTAAAATATTTGATCATGTCTGCCATTTAAACTATTAAGCAAAACACTGCATTTTCACGCGATGTAGTAGTAAAAATGTTTTAAAACATCCCAACTAAATCATTTGATCATTAGTCTGGTCCATTCAATTTATTAGGTCTCATAGAATACAGATATAAATTGGCAGACATTTTACTCGCTGCATTTAAGCAGTACATGCGGGGCTGATTATTGTTAGAGAGCTTGTAGTCGTCCGTTTTTTTCTACCGGACGTATGGTGGTATATGAAAGTCTGTACTTGCACCGGACACCGGTCCGGCGAACAATTTACGCCGGATGCCTCCTCCCCTCCCAAAAAACGGTCTGCCTATCATAAATCTGAGGTACAAATAGCTCTTCGATTTTCATCGTTTTGAGGATGATTGCGACCAGTTTAAAAGGCAGACATGATCAAATGATTTAGCCAAACTACTTATTTTTACATTTTTGAAGTGCTTTCAATTGACAACGCAGCGCTGTCATAGTAGCTGACGCGGTCCTTAATGTTCCATAAGGTTCAATCGTCAAAATTAACAATGTCTGCCACGTGATATATTTTTTTTAAATCTTGGCCCTCAGCTCCCAAACTATTACGAAACAATCGTTACTCGTATAAAAAAAAAGTGGAAATCTTATGGTTGCAGTCAGTGTCATAAACAATTAAACATTTTATTTAGGACGGAGACCTCGCCCCGGAAGGTTCACAATTCACAGAGCAACGAACGAAACCCCTTTAAGTAAGTTTGCTATACTATGTATAACACAGTACCGTCACCTGCTGCAACATTGCCTACAATACTCAACTTTGCCTCCCTTGTTGGCCGCCTTTCTGTCATCTCAAAAATGGGATGTAAACGGCTGTTTGGTAAAGAACATCATTATGTTCAAGCCAGGCAAAGTTGAGCACGGCAGGCATTATTATTTGGTACAATAGTCGAACCTAACTAAAGATGTTTCGTTGCTCTATATATGAGTGTTTCCGCGATCGAGTTTTTCACTAGATGGCAGCACCGTGGTGGACGGTCTTTTTGACAGCAGCTGTCAAAATCCACCAATCAAAAAATACATGATTAAACATGATCGGTGGATTATGACAGCTAGACCTCTCGCCACGGTGCTGCCATCTAGTGAAAATCTCGATCGCGGAAACCTTCATTGTATACAGTCCAAGAGTAGCTTTACCGCCCGACAACGAAACACACGCTCGAGGCTCGTCTAATGTACGAGGGTCGGTTCCTGCCGACCACCATAAAATGAGGTGTCTATCGCGCATAAATTTGCCGTAGTGGAGGGCTCCGAAACGTTAAATGCCGTTAGTTTTTAATTGTATAATGTAGTAGATATTTTGCTAAGCCTGAAATTAATCGTGGCAAATATGAGTTACGGGACTTACGGGTTAATGTGAATGCTTTAATTTTTTCCGAATAAACGGAACTGCGCAACATTGCGGCATGTTCGATACTTTTACAGTACGGTTTAATTTAATATGTTAAATATTACTTAATGTAAACTTTGTTTTCACGCCCGTTATAACATTTCACACAGCTGTACTTCCGGACCCTCGTCGACTGTGGCGCCAACTGGTGAATAAAAAAACGGTAGCCCTCATTTGGTGAGCGTGTTCGAAGAATGCGTTCCGTGTCCCTCATGTACTATCCGGTCAAAGTATCTGTGCACCTCGCTGGAATGCGACGTGGCTGCCACGCCGCAATGACGTCACGAAGCGGGGTGCACAGACATCGTGATCGGGTAGTAATGTGTGTATGACCCTGCTACTAGATACGCCGTGGGCATACTCACTCTGCGCGAGCAGCGAGGCGGCGCTGTAGGCGGCCGAGGAGCCCGCCGCGAAGGGCGACGGCGCGGCCGCCGCTATCCACAACCAAGCGTTACTTTAGACCAAGGATGATTAAGACATGGATGGACAATGCCTGTACAAAATCGCGTTCCTCGAACCTTCAGGCTATACGTCTGTTTTCGGTACAATGTGCCACAGCGCCATCTGTTGAGTCTGGAGTCGAGTTATTCTGTCAGCGTTAATTGCCAAACAATTTATTTATTTATTTAATCTTAATTGCACAAAATAAGATGGTACAAATGGCGGACTTAATGCCATAAGGCATTCTCTACCAGTCAACCAATGGGCTTAACAGAAAGGTTAAGTAGGAATTTAGTGTTTGTGGTGACCGATAGATGACGCTAGTGCTTTAGCCTGAAATAAGGGAACGCGATTTTGTATAGGCATTGTCAATCCATGTCTTAATCATCCTTGCTTTAGACCTCCGTTTTTAATGAGGGTTACCGGAAATCCAGGTGGCGGCACTGTGATGAGAGGTCTTTTTGACAGCAGCTGTCAAAATCCACCAATCAAAAAAAATATGATTAATCATGAGCCGTGGTCCGAATCACACTTACAACGCTCACAGTGCTGATAGTCGGTCCGAATCATTAGCGCGCTCAAGGCCGCGTAAGTAGTGTTTTGATTCGGACCACCGTAAACGGCTGCGTGAGCGCTGTCAACGTCAATTTAATGAAAATCTTGTGTCAAACGTATGTCAAATGTCAACTTGACGTTTGTGCTCAAGGTGCTTACGCCTAGAA
This sequence comes from Pammene aurita, assembly GCA_947086415.1. NCBI lineage: Eukaryota > Metazoa > Arthropoda > Insecta > Lepidoptera > Tortricidae > Pammene > Pammene aurita. Next base: position 2,924,136 of record OX352307.1, read on the forward strand.
CCGTGAGCACTGTAAACGCTGTCAAGTGATATCATTCAATGACGTCACGACATCTATGTTGGCGCTGTGAGCGTGATTCGGTCCGCCCGTTAGCGCGCTGTGAGTGCTGTAAGCGTGATTCGGACCACAGCTATGATTGGTGGATTATGACAGTTACATCTCTCGCCACGGTGCTGCCACCTGGTGAAAAACTCGATTACGGAAATCCTCATTGAGGCGGTACGCTGCGTACAGTCCACGTCAAAGATGTGTTTACGCTTTCGTATCTTATTACAATGGAGTGATGTGTACCTAGTGTAAACCTACCTTTGACGTTGACTGTATAGCGTCACAGTGTGGCAACATTTTTGTGAAATTCAATACTGCAACGTATTAGCGTCAACCAAAAATTAAGTGGCTGACTTAACAGTGTGATTGTGGCTTAAATACGAATAAACTATTTTGAAAATGTTACCTGTTTTATTTACTTAGTTAACTATCATACAAAATGTATCATTAAAAATGTGCTAAGTGATCAGTAATATGAGCCAAGCAGGGTTGGAAATTATTAAGATAAATATGATCTCTGATATTTATCGCGATAATTATCCCCGGTATAGATCTTTTTCTAGTATAGTTCAACTACTAATGTTGAAATTCGTAGTAAACGTGCGATATTTTTTTTCATGTCTTCCGCCTTTACAAATTTCGGGTTATTATTAAATCGATAATTATCATCAGACATAAAAATCACGATAATTATCGCGATAACTATCATTGATAATTATCATTTCGAACCCTGGAGCCAAGACAATCTTTATTACTTTCGTACGCATTTACTCATGTAATTATAATTACCAAAATTTTTAGGTTATTTTTCATGCAACCTGTCAAAGTGGACACTCTATTTGTAATTAACAACTCAATAAACACGCCGTAAACTTGCGAAGTTCATTATACCGAGATCACACCGAAATTAAATAACATTGGGAATTCCAATAATCCAATTAATAAAAACGGATATGGAAAAGTAAAAAACAACCGTGTTCCTGAATCATTAAGGTCAACTATCCTTTAATGGGGAAGTTTTTGATGACACACCTCTGCTTTATGTCACCGGAAATGCTAGGATGGAAATACCAATGAAAAAGATAAGATGTGATCATGGTTAATTTGGACAGTGGATTCGAGTTGTCCTTGGCATTTTAAATATAGTGACTTAAATAATTGTGCAGTCGCCATCTGATATATCGGAGCGGCCACGGTGGTCGCAAATATCTGAACGACGGCGACGCCTCTATTGTCAAGGCGATAAAGTGCATGTTCAGATATTGAGTATCTCGGTCGCTTTATACACGGTGCTCGTGAGCATTGCGAGAGATTTTAATCACGAATTTCTGAGGTCATAAGGAGTAATAAATGTTATATAAATTTAGGTCAATTTCGCCAATAAAAAAATTTTTTTTTTTTGTTTTTTTTTTCGATTTTTTAATGATTTTGAACATGAAAACATAAATATTATTGGTAAAACTGTCGATTAAAATAAGTTAGTACATTTTTTTTCGTAAAAATAGTTTACGTAAAGTATTCCTTGGCACTTTGATATCTGTCAATAAGAATGTCTAGACTAGACCCCATAAAGGGTGAAATCGCCATCAAAAAAGCGTTTTGCACTGAGTCACAATAAAAAATATTTTTTTATTTAATTGATAGTAACTCTGAAACAAGGCGAATTCCAGAAAAGTTTATACGACATTTTAGTCTCCAATTATGATCAGGAATGCACTGTTAAAGTCTCTCGCAATCCTCACGAGCACCGTGTATATATGTGATGGCGACTGTATATACATTGCTATGGTTTAATCAATTAGATGCAGTTTCTTTAGCCCTTAAAGTTACGAAAGTTCAAATGGTTTTTCTAGTTATCCAGTTAAGTGGCCTGATCTGTACGTATAGTGTGAATACAGGGACGTGTTTTATAAAGCACCAAATTTATAATTTCACTGTTCGCCTCTGTTCCAACTCTAACGAATATAGTTTTTACAAAAACAGGCCAAGATGTACATTTTGCGGAAAGTTTCCAAAAAGTTGAAAAAAGTCTGGCGAATCATTGAAAATGTTCACATAATATAAAGTAAATTCCCATTTAAAAAATGTGTTTTTTTGTCAATACTTATAATGAAATGTAAGATTTCGAAATTTTCTCATGTGAAAATATACATACCAGTGCCGCGGTTGAGGCCCAGGTTGATGGGCTTGGACAGAGAGCTGGCCGATATCTTGATCGGCTTCACCTGGTTGGCCACCTGCCCGAAGGCCACGCCTGACGCGGCTGCAAACAAAACATAATCTTAGTGACCGAGCGAATCAAACTAGCGAGACGCTTTGCTAACGTATGCGGAATGAAATCTGGACAACATTAAATTTCTTATAAAATAAATATAACATAGTTATTTTTATAATCTTTCATGGTTTTTAATAATGTATTTAATCACATTAAACGCCAGAGTAAGTTTACTCCAATGCGAGGTTTCAAACGAAAGTTGTGGTACTTTATATCTATCGCTGTCGACAACAACAATGTACAGATTTTTTAAGATCTAAATTTATCTTCCACTTGACCGTAAGATTATTGGTGTTATCAAATAACAGTTACCTTGCCACGAATTTCCATTTTAAAGAACATAATATTAGTCATTCAAAAAATCCAAAAATGAAAAAAAAACACCTGTTTTTAAATTTTTTGACCAAACGACGTGGCCGTATTTTCGGTTATTTTTTTTAATTTTTGGAGACGATGGGCGTAACTTTTCTTAATTATTATCTGATACCTATGTCTTTAAGATATTTTGAAACAGTTTTACTGCCACATTTGAATGCCTTCCTGAGTTCTCTATAAGATTTTGTGACTCAGCGGGTTGTCAATTTCTTTAATCGATCTCTCTCAGCAAACTGGCTAATGCTGGAATGTTTCCCTGAAGCAGGCTTTCTTGTGGTAATTTTTGTAAAGAAAAAGGACGCAAAAATATTATAAATAGCTCTTTAGCTCTATCCCATTTCCACAAAATTTTCCACGGTCTTCGCTTTCAGCCATAGGGAAAAATACTGTAGAAATTACATACTGTTTCGCGACGTTGTTCACCTCGATTAACCATAATTTTAAGATCAAGAATCCAATGCCCATTAAAAGTACGGAACTAATTAACAGATGTATAAGCTTTCAATTGGCATTTATATAAAATTTTACTTTATTTCTTTACTTACTTTTTACGTCTTCAAAACTTTGTCCAGATTTCATTCCGCATACGTTAGTTAAATTTTTGGTGTGTCAGTTTGGCCAAAAATGTAATTATATGTCTGGGTGTTCTCCTCAACAAGTTATGTTTACTATCTAGGCCAACTTAAAGGTGGGTACGGATTTGAGGCAGCCTCAGGTTGAGGCACTCACGGCTCGCCTGTTTGCTCATATTCGTACGCGCCTCAAGTCCGTACCCACCTTAATGTACATGGGGTTAAGCAATATTGAGCCTTCTGTCGTTCCATTTAAGGTGCACCGCTTTTAGTCGATAACTAGAACCCCTAGTAGTCCAGTCCGCATTTCTTAACATATTCTCCTGATAATTTGTAGCAGCTTCAACTTTAACAATTACTTACAAAGATGTTTTTTGTCGAATCAGTTTTTGAAAATGGCGAAATTAGCACAAAGGACCTAAGTGCCATTGGGTTGTATGGCATACACAAAACCGCTTGACGAATGGTTAGAGTACTCTATTGTGTACCCTCCCTATTTTTAAACTGACTTCAAAATTTGAAAAGGAGGTTCTCAATTCGGCTGTACGTTTTTTTATGCAACAAAGTGTTATTTACTAAATACAAGTAACTTTTTAACCTTTTGCGCGCCAAGCGTTGGTAAAAATGATGCGTCACTGACGCCACGCAAGCTCATTGCTTAAGCGAAATTGAACCTTACTGAATCCCGCGTAGGTCCCTATCGCATTAGCAAAGCTGTCGGCTGTATCCGTCGTTGGCGTCCATGGCACGACGTCCCGATGTCATACAGGGTGGAACAAAAATACTGGTGATCCGTTTAAGGGCATAATTGGTATCTTATTGCGAGTAAGAAAAAGTAGGAGAATTTTTTTTTAAGAGAAAAAATTTTTTTTTTTTGTATGGGATGGGATACGTCGTTCCAGCTGGCCAACTCTCCATATAATAGTGGATTGTACAACAAGTGCATAAAACGTACGATTTTACGCGAGGCGTTTATCCATCCGAGCGAGCTTGCGAGCGAGGATTGATATAAAGTAGAGTGTAAAATGGGTTTTATGGACGAGGGTTACACTCTAATTTTCACTTCAATTGCGAGGAAATTATTTATCGGTAATCGTAAAACAATTTCAAGTTGTAACAAAAATATTGCAATGAATACAAATATGGTTCCCACCAATTAACTTATTAATGTTTTTTTTTTAATTTTCAACATGTGAATTTAGACATAGGTACTTGTTTTCTGCCAAGTCATAAAAACATTTCGGGGCATTTCTAAACTATAATCAACTCCTATTTTATTTGATTTCATTTATTTAATTATAGAAAATACGCAATTCAAATAATTATAGCAAGAATATAATAAAAGAACAAGTTTCAGTATTCTACGAAATTGTAGTGCTCAATTAAATTGTGCAATATATTTTGACTCTGTTTGGCTGTTGAGCCACATTCTTAGTCTTTTTTTACTTTATGCCCTTATAGAGCTTAAAATGCGATTGTATGTCGTCCACGCACGACCTAAAGTCGAACTTTACGAGCATGAGAAGTGAAAAACCAATTTTCTTTTCGCGCGTAATTTTTTTTTCTTACTTTTTCATAATTAGAATAAGATACCAATTATACCCTTAAAATGATTGGTGATCCTTTTTTTTACACCTTGTATATAGCCCATAGTGGCGGTCAAAGGTTCTTCCTTCTTCTCTGTGGTATCCGTATGGCTGAGGGACGTGACGCTTGTGGAGACTTTTCACCAAAGCCACACGATCCAGGGCTCGATGCATGCACAAAGGTTAAACAAGTATAACTCACCAGCTAACGGGTTTGTAGTGGCTCTGACTGTGACCGGCATCGGTGCTGCTGTGACCTTGGGCTTGTTGCCCAGCTGGGCTGCTGCCGCCAGGGTCTTGCCGCCGCCTTTAGAACAATACATTACGTTCAATTGTCATTCTACTTTATCAGCTCTACACGTATGAAAAAGTAGTAATTGCATATAAATAAACTTTAATTGATATCCAGACATTTTAAACCGCGATGTCCTGGTCCTCGCTAGTGGTCTTAGAGATCTTTGATAATAAAAAGTTGTGTATGTGGGTTTTTTTTTACACTTGCAGGAAATTAAAGTTTTAAAACAAAACATGTTACTCAAACAAGTAAAAAAAACCGGCCAAGGGAGCCTGCTTCAAAACTTGGTATTCACCCCCTGTCCACTCCTCCCTGAGCCCCCTTAGTCGCCGTCTTCATCATACCATGTCAAGCTCTAAGATTACTTATTTCTCTATGTCCGAGTTGTGACATGAACCAATCAAGGCCTGAAAGTCACACTTAATCTTGGCACAAGAGAATACAATTCCTCCCTTTGTTAACTAGAATATAATAAATGATACAATAGTCAATAACATTACGAAAGCTCTTTATTGCATTCTGGAAAAGAATACTTAAATGCAAAAGTGCGTCCAGACTGCCCGAATGCGCCGCTCGCGCGCCACACTTGCGTTCCGCGAGCGTGTCCCCAGTAAACTCATGTCATATAATACAGAAAATTACAGCCAGCACACATAACATAACTCTTACGTCTGAGAGAAAAAAGAACTACCACCGGTTCTAACCCTACACCTCTGACCCGAGAAGTATTAGCAAGAAACTCGGCGGGACTTATTTCCTAAGCGGTCCTGATTCAACCCCATTTGCCTAAGACCGCCGAGCCAATGCTGACTGACTTTACAAGCAACGCTTTGTACGTAACTTGCAATAAATTTGGTATCTGCAAGATGAAGGGAACATGCATATACTGGCAAAATGGCACATTAGGGAACACAAATCATATGTACTTATTTATTTATCGTTTGGCTACATGTCACTGGATATAGATAGGCATTTCTTATCTGGGGTAGTAGTAATGGGAAAGCAGATGATAAAGAAAATCCAGTGATTGCTGCGAGGTCCAGATGGGACAGTGCAGCTGCGAAGTTTGTTACTCTTTTAGTACCACCCAGGGATCACGTGTAGGGTTGTCTAAGGTGTTTGCTACGGACGTAGAGTAACATTAATCATATGTACTGATTTAAACACACGATTTTCACTCTTTATTTTGACAAAAATGGGACTTAATCGCGTACACTTACTTTTATTATTATCTTGACGTTTCGAGCGTGTCGTAACGCTCGTGGTTGCAGGCAGACTCGAGCGTCAAGGCGTTACGACACGCTTGAAACGTCAGGAAAATAATAAAAGTAAGTGTGCGCGTAAAATAACAAATCATATATATTGTTTTCAAATAAGCTTTTGTTAAAAATTTTATACAAGCTTTTTAACTGTGACTGTGCTTTTCTTGCAAGTCATCTACTACTCAACGAGATGACTCAAACAAAATTAAGGGTTCCTAAATGCATGAAAAAAGTACTTGATAGTTAATCTTAGGTTGCATATGGGTTTTTAACAGGCTTTAAGATACTTGATAGAAATAGAAAAAATAAAGAGGCATAAGAAAATTTCAATTTTTTATCAATAATGAGTGAAAGATATCCTCAGATCCTATTTAAAAAAAATCCTTCCATATAGGTATTGGAATTATGATATAAATTCCATGACATTTTACCTCTAGCTAAACCCAATAGACTCATAATTTTTATCTTAAAATATCATTCATAATATAAACACATATATCAAAAATATAGTAACAATGCAAGAAGCAAAGTTTCATATTACGGAACAGTCATTTGTATCCTAAATTAGGTCAGCCAATTAGCATTAAAATCATAGGTTTACAACTACTAAAGCATTTGCTACTTGAATAATCTTAAATCCTGAGAACAATAGATCACCCTTTAATAACCTTATCTGATCAAAATTATACACTATAGAATACAATACAATATTCTTCATCGCAACACAAAGAAAAAGAAGTACAGAAACAGATTTAACAAATTAAATAATGGTAACAACAGGTGGTCTTATCGCTATTAAGCGATCTCTACCAGACAACCTTATGTGTATCATTGACGTGTTGATGTTGCCTGAGTGCTAATAAACAGTATTAAGTAAATTCTCCCAAAAATAAAGATGCTTTTTACAGCATAGACAATATCAATAGATTTTCAATGTCACTGTTTTAGCAACATAAAAAAAAATACAAAATGTTAAAATTTGATTTAATGCTTATATTATAATATAAAATTATTTTGTAGCTTAAGTACATATTATTTCTTTACTATGAAATATACACATAAAATAATTCATCTATAAACTGAATAAATAGAAAATGATTCATAAGAAACATAAGGAAACTTAAAGAACCTGTGATATTTTAAGTCAAGGTCAATTTTGAATACTTTCACCGAGACACATTCATCATACATGACTACAATGTAATAAGAAATGAAACTCACCCGGAACTTCCAAGTTATCTGGGTCTTCATCATCATCAAAGTCAGAGTCATCAGACGGTGTGGGTGGATTATCCTCATCGTCCCCGTATGCAACCCGTTTAGACTGAAAATTTAAAAAACATTGTCCTCATTTTCAATAGCCTGCTCAACTTTGTACAATAAGGAATTGGTCTCCTTTAAAGAAAAAAAAAGTTAATATAGTGCAATGAAAACATCTCTGGCCATGGGAATGACAGGGCTGACAAAAAAACAAAACATTTTTCTATTTCTGGCTGCATATAATATGCTAGTTTGGTTGCATAACCGATAAGAATTGTTTACTCCGCGATTTTATAGCTTTTATGCGTTTTCATCACAATTTTATGTTGGAAATACGACATCAATCTCTTACATGCTTTTCAGTGACATTGCAAGAAAACATGTTTCTTAAATTCACATTCACAGTATTCTGGTAGTATTCTGCAGTTAATAAGCAAAAATATCTGATCTTTATTAATATTTGATGAGCGACTGAGCAGCAAACATCGATCCCGCACGTCCGAACCGCATTGTTCGACTAGCCTCTGCATAGGCTAAGTGCAGCTAACAAGACCTATTCTAACGCTATACCTAGAACCTTCCAAGAAAATCAATACAGCCACACCCAAGCTTGCATGATTAAGATCCCAAATCTCCCAAGACATCCCCAGGATTTGGTCAAAAACATCCGAGAACAAGTAACATGTGAGATTGCCTTCACCTGATGACAGTTTTTTTTGGTTAGAATACTTGAAAACAAAGAAAAAAAAGGCAAAAAAATACAATTTTTGCGCCTATTCTTTAAAAACTAATTACTAAACTATCCATATTTATCATTATAACTGGCGAATTTTGTATGATAATGTCTGTAAACACATTTTTCTAGAGACTCAACTTCGTAAAAAAGTATCAAAACAAAAAACTATCATTACCATTTTTACAGGAGAACCAGCTTTTTTGGAGCACTCTTAGAGTAATTATTCGATGAAAAGTAACACACTAGCTTCTAATAATCACTTTTATATCACATAGACGCGAAATTATTGCGATAAAATGATTCGTAACTGAATAATGAAAAAATCAGACGTCCCGTCGGCGGTCATCCGCCATATTAAATAAAAGAAAAAAAAAGTTAGCAGAAAATAATATGTTCGGATACTGTGATATTATAAAGGACATTAAAGACGAAATTGACGAATAAATTCAAAAATTGAATAGCCTTACCCAAACAATATTGAACTTAAAGAAAATTTTATTAATTTGAAAATGTTTATGTTTCATATACTTAAATAAATTTATTTATTACCCAATAGTAGTTTCATAAAATAGTTTATCAAATGTAGAGCTAGTATTCGGTTGTCTTTGTTTCGTTTTACGCAGTATAAAAATATACTTCTGGCGCATGCGTAATACCATGAGACTATCCCATGGTGTCTTGTCCAATTATATACATATTCATCTATGGTCTTGTCTTACAGAGCATGCGGACGACGTCACAATACAATGAACCGCAAACACCTGGTGGCTGTGGACATGTGGTGGTGTTTTGGTAGTTTATTCATATTCACTGTGATTTTATAGTCATATTACATCGTCACGTTAGTGAGCGGCATTTGTAAAAGCACTACTGACCGGGCAACGATACACTCAATGTACGACTATACCATGGGAATGTCATGATTTAATGTCAGATTGTACCATACTTGGCTGTTCATTAAAAATTAACGAAGAAAGACGAAAGCGCCACGAGCCGCCATATTGAATTGAACAAAAATTTTCAGTATTTCTGTAGCTCGTTTGTCGTTTGCTATATTGTGTAAATTATATTCAGAGAGGTTTAAATATTTCACCTTAGAGTAAGCTTGCGCGCCATGGATTCTCTAGTAGGCTACGGAAGTGACGATGAGCATGAAAACGATCGCTATGGTGGTCATCAGCATCACTCATCGGTAAGTTTCAAGCTTTTCATTTTTATATGTATTCAATTCAATTATATTCGGTCATTTGATACCTGAAGAGTTTGTTTACGATGTGTTTACTAAATACGGTAATCTTGGTATTCATGTACTCATAATAATCCACGTTGCTGTTCCATGCAAATATACATATTGTATGCTATTTTCTAGTAGCTAAGAGTTGAAATTATTAATAACCATAGTTATGTATGCATTTTACGATTTTTAGTACTCTAACAAGTAACAATACAATACCGCTTAAGTTGGTACTTATCCAATTACTATAAACTATAACACTCAAGTATAATTGTATGTGTCAAGTTTATATATCCTAATGTCCTCAGTAATAAAAGCCGGAGGCTAAGCATTAAAAAGACTAGTACATTTTATTTCTTAACTATTATTTGGAATGTGGTCGAAAAATGTGGTGGTGTGGTGGTTGCCACATATTCAACAAAACCATGTTTTATTGCCATAGTGATTATTAGTGCCACTTTAAAGTCAGCATTAAAAATGTAATAGGGTGATTGTGCTAGTTTCCCGTCCAGGTCCAGTTTACCGTCCACTTGATTAAATTGCTGCAAATAAATGGGAAAAACTTTATAAGGTTGACCAATTTTATATTTATTTCGTAGTAATAATTATTACTAGTAATTTTTTAATTTAAAGCTTTTATTTTTGTGGACGAAAACTAGCACAATTACCCCACTAATAAAACTATCTGCAAAACTGAGATATAGTTATTAATCTGCCTTCTCTTGACGATAGAATGACTTTGTAGGGCGGGCGGCGGCGAGAGGACGACACCAACTATGAGGAGGTCAACATGGACATGAGCGAGGTAACTACCTTTGTTTTACTCTTCCGTTTACGCTGTGTATTGTTAAGTGTCTCCAGTTGAGACATTTGTGGTTAAATCATTAAAAATGACACAGTGGAGTAAATACGAATTAGTTGATTATTAAATTGATGTTAAATTAAAGAACAATGGATGTGGTAAACAAGTTATCTAACTCCTATTCCATTTTTACAATTTCTAATAAATATTTGTTAATGCAAATTTTACAAGTTAAAGTAATTATTAAAGCTTATAATCTCAACAAATAAAATGAGTATTGATTTGAATTCTACTTAGAAAGATGTATTAAGTCAATTGACTAAGTACATTTGGTTGTAATTTACAATATATTTGGTTGACCATGTGATAGAAACTCAACCAGAGACCTCATCCATGCCCAGCCATTAGACTAAGCTGGCCAAAGTTTTTCATTATAGTATCTCTTACACTATATATCTCGTAGATGTTTTCAAAGATGATATTAACACTTTTATTTTATATGGTTACCCATTTGTAAATTGACACAAAACCAAAGTCAAATACCCCGGCTGAGGCTTCGCACGGACTGAGGGCTTCTCACGCTTGCTCCGGCTCACGTAAGTACTTAGCGATAGCATTCTGAGACAAACGTAAAGAAGTTTACTTGAAAAACTAACAACTTAAGTAAGTTGGAATTTTATATGGTTTAAATTGTAAAGAATACAATAAATGAGGCAGCTAGCTCTTACAGTGGATCCAATTAATAGGTTTATATTTAATAATAACTTGCTTAGCCCCTGTAAATAAGAGCTTTGATAGTTGTATGGATAATTGACAGTCAAATCCTTGGTGGTGGTAAAATGATAGCGGTTGATGGTCCGGGTCAATAGGCGGGTCTACACACCTGACGCACTGTCTCGCAAGGAAATTGCCGCGCGAGGCAGCTCGGCTAGTGTGGACGTGCCTCGCCCGAGGCATTGCGGCCGCGCGTGCGTTTGCCTCGCCAATTTATTGGCAATTTCCTCGCGAGGCAGTGTGTTAGGTGTGGCCCGCCTAATGTTGAAATTATTATGTTTACAGTTTACATTTCGTGATAGCTATAGTCCCAAGTAACACAGGACGCATTATAACATATGAATAGTTTACTTAATTCGAACTTAAGGACCGTATAAACTCTTATATACGTTCACCGAGCAACTTGTCGAATTATATGATGCTTTGAGCTGTATAACGGTTGTATAATGGCATATCTAAATGCTTTTGTAAAGCCTTTAGCTTTAGTGCAGCAAACCATAACGCAACTGTACAGCTTTCAGCTGTTTAAAAGCACTTAAGTGCTTTAGGTTCTACAATAGCATTATATAATGCTTTAAGCTGTATAACGGTCGTATAATGGCATATGTAATTGCTTTTTTAAAGCCTTTAGTTTTAGTGCAGCAAACCAAAATGCAACTGTACAGCTGAATGCTGTACAGTTGCGTTTTGGTTTGCTACACTAATGCTTCGGTGTGGTTTAGTGCCTTAGGTTCTACAATAGCATAAATAAATGCTTAATGCTGTTTATGAGCATGAATATTAGCCATTATAATGCCACGTAAATCCGGTATACAGCTTTCAGCTGTTTTTAGTGCTTTAGGTTCTACAATAGCATTATATAATGCTCTAAGCTGTATAACGGTCGTATGATGGCATATGTAAATGCTTTTTTAAAGCCTTTAGTTTTAGTGCAGCGAACCAAAATACAACTGTACAGCTGAATGCTGTACAGTTGCTTTTTGGTTTGCTACACTAATGCTTCGGTGTGGTTTAGTGCCTTAGGTTCTACAATAGCATAAATAAATGCTTAATGCTCTTTAAGAGCATGAATATTAGCCATTATAATGCCACGTAAATTCGCTATACAGCTTTCAGCTATTTTTAATGCCTTAGGATGTACAATAGCTTTTTTAAGTAGGTAATACATTCCTAATGCTGTATAATAGCAATAATATAAACCATTATAAAGCCAAGTAATTCACTACAAGGGGCAGTTCATAAATTACGTCATTTCAAATAGGGGGGAGGTCTGGACATCGGATGATGGTAGTACGACGTAGGAGGGGGGGGACGGTCATTCCGAAGATCACATCATCTCTCGCATCTTTAAAAAGTGCTTCAATGTGTAAAAAAAGGAATGAAATTCGTGTTTCTATAAACTTTTAATGCTATAAAATATTATCTACTAAATAGTTTTTTTATTTTACAATTAAGCTAAAAACGCACTTTTTTTAATGACGTCACTTTATTTGGCAGGGGGAGGGTTGGATGATTTTAGGGGGCGGGTAAAAGATCATCAAAAATTGATGACGTAGTTTATGAACAGCCCCTATACATATTTTAGCTGTTTTAGTGCCTTAGGGCCTACAATAGCAATTTTAAGTAGTATATAATGCTTAATGTTGTTTAATAGCATAATTATTCACGTGTAATGCTGTAGGCATTAATAAGCTTTTTTTAAGGGTCACTGAGCTGCTATTGGACTAAGAGACACAATAATGAGAGCAACAAAACCCGTCTGTTTAGATTGCTATACTATTCTTATTGCTAGATCCTGGCATCTGGCAGCTTTTAATGGGTGGAGGTCACAGTGACAGACTAGCAAAATGTTTTAATTGGAAAATAGTAATACCAAACTAGGTAAAAACTGCCGAAGTTGTCTCAGTTATAAGGGACAGGGCCTATATTTTAAGGGGCTCCCTGGCGCCAACAACCTTAGATCTGATTCCCTTAGTTTTCTAATGATTTATATAGCTTATCATATTATCAGTAACGGCTTTAAACAATATAGTATCCTATATTTACTTCAATATTCATTGTCTTCGAGATATTTGACATCAAAGTCGAACCGGTTTAGGCTAAAAAAGTGGTTTTATGGTCATACATTTTGTGTTAATTAGTTAAATATTAAAATCTCTCTACAGTTTTTAGAGACATCAAAGAGGAACCCTAATATGTAGATTACGTATATGTAAGATTCTTTACACCATTCGAATATCGATAAAAGTGTTTTTTTAGACCATATTTTAAAAATATCATAAAAAAATAACGGCTCATTTATTTCAAGATCCGGCTCTACAGGATGGAGATAAAAGATTGAAGAACTGATAGTCGTTTGCCTTATAATTCTATCTGTAGTGAATATGTTGGAATATCGACTCAAAACTGGTCAAATATCGATAAAAAACGTTAGACCAAAAATAATATGTATTATTACGGAAACAACAACAGTAGGCGACAAACTATGAACTATATTATACATCGTTTGGCACTACTTTCCCCCAACATAAACTTTTGTATAATAATTTCTCTTAATATTGTATAGTAATAATAATTACTCTTTATTGCACACCTCATACAGTTACAAGCACAAATTTTACAATTAGATAAATTTAGGTAGAGGTAACAACAGGCGGTCTTATCGCTAATGAGCGATTTCTTCCAGACAACCTTTGGGTAGTGGAGACTAGAGAAAAACAATAAGCAGTAGGTGGTGCATAGAAACAAAAGAGACGAAATAGATAACACAGCACATTCATATGAATATACATACTTAAATAAATACAAAATAAACATACATATACGTACATATATACTTAGTCGGTTCATAAGTTCTGTCACTAGGGTTTGGACTGGTAAAATACGAACTGTTAGAGGTTGCTTACTATTTCAATATATGATTAAAAAGCCTATTTAATACTGATTAATTTACGATATTATTTAAGGCAAATAGTTGTGGCAGTTTTACACAATTCCCTGTAACATTCGAAAAAGCGGAATAAAAAACCACGTCAAAAACACGCGCCCTGTTCGAGTTGATTTTGACCATCATTATTTTTATTCAATTTTAAGAGGCTTCAGTCTTGCATACTGCATTAGCTTGATCTTTAACCTTCATTTTAATATATAATTAACATGGGTCTGACTGACAAGAAGGCTAGTATACGCAATTTTGGAAGACTACCTTGATGTATGGCATCAAAATCATCGTGTTTTGCTCAAAACTGAAAAATACGTTGAGGTTCAGGAGAAGAATAGCTGAAGCACAGACTTGTAAGTCAACTAAATATTGGTTTTTAAATATGCCTTAATCATCTACTTTCATAAAAATAACAATTTGTAACTCTGGACAACTATAAAAATGATCTAAACCAATTTTTGTGAAGTACAATTTTCATAAATCATCGGCGTGTTTTGGACTGACAACAATCTTCAAGTTTACAAGGATCTATAAAATACGCGATCTTGATTATAAGTTAATCATATTATATTTTAATCTGTATGAAATATGCTTTCTAATCAGGTCTAATTTTTTTAAATAAAAGCTTTGTATTATATTTTATCACTTAAAACCCTTGTGACAGAACTTATGGACCGACTAGGTACATATATAATACACACAGTAAGAAACAACAGTGTCAACTTAAAAACCTAAGGAAGAGATAAATAGTATTCCTTAAGTTGCGATTTAAAGCTACCAATAGATTGCGCGCGTTTTATGTTGAGAGGGAGAGAATTCCACAAACGCACGGCCTGGAACGTAAATGAGCAATTATAAAATTTGGAAGATGAAGATGGCACTTTTAGGAGCAATTTTTGAGAGGATCTAATAGAATTAAGATAAGAGAAACGCTCTTTGAGGTAGCGGGGAGTTGCAGGGTTAAAAAGTATAGAAAAGAGTAAAGAAAGTATGTGAGAGTTACGGCGGTGACGGATAGGGAGCCATTTGAGTTGAGAACGAAAACTAGAAACATGGTCGAATTTGCGTAATCCGAAAATGAACCGAATGCAGGCATTTTGAATACGCTCAGGCTTATTAAGTTGCTCCTCGGTTAGGTCTAAATAGGAGATATCTGCATAATCAAGAATGGGGAGAAGTAACGACTGAGCAAGCGCAATTTTAGTAGCAATTGGCAGGAAATTCCGGAGCCGTCTGAGAGACCCTATGGCAGCAAACATCTTCCTGCTCACTTCACTCACCTGAGGCACCCATGATAGACAACGATCCATGATTATGCCAAGATTTTTCACTTGGTTGGAAAAAGGAATTTGGATACCATCGAAGACTATCGGAGGGAGCCTGAGAAAGTCAATTTTGGAGATTTGTTTAGCGCTACCCATCACAATTACCTGTGACTTTAGGGGGTTTACTTTTAAACCGTAATTTTGACTCCAATTTGATATGCGGAGCAGATCAAGATTCGTGGCTTCTATAACTGAATTGAAATCGCTATGCATACCCTGCGAATATATTTGAAGGTCGTCGGCATAGAGGTGATACGAAGATGAGAGATCAAGAGTTATGGAATTAATGAAGATAGAAAATAAAAGAGGAGACAGCACACCACCCTGTGGAACACCAGCTGATGTGCTGCACCAGGAAGAACACGAAGAATCTAGTTTTATTCTTGTGGCGACAGCTATTTAATATAAAATATTGCCACTGTAATTTTCTAAACATTATAAATAATTATATATATTAAGTAATGTTTATTATAAAAATACCGTTGCGATTCCGCGCGGCGCGAGCGCAGCGTACAAGATCTTCCTTATCGCTCGGCCCGCTTCGTGATACTTCGGCGGCCGGCCATCGCGCCATTTCGTGCGCGCTCGGAAATCCCAGCCAGTCGGCAATTTACTACTCTCGAGGCTGGACGCACGCTCTCGCGCCGCCCGGGCTAACGGTTACTGCTTACGCGCCGACTCGCTAAGCATATTGTTTTCGGTTTGCTTTGTGCACCGTTTTGCGCTTTTAGCTTTCGCTGTATAGACGCTTTCTTTATGTACTTTTCCTATCTTCTGTGCTTACTTTAACTTTCTTCTTCTTGTAAATATTGTGCTGTGCTTTGACTGTTATTTCTTTCCTTTGTGCTTGTGACTCTTGTGTGCCGTTAATTGACAATATAATTTATGATGTGGAACTAGCTTGTTTTCATTAACTCGTTAGGCTAGTCACCCACATATTGGTGACCCTTGTGAAATGGACGGTTGTGTAACGGACATTTTTAAATTTTACCGTTAACGAACTTTTTATAATTTTATCTTTTAACGGCCATTTTTTAAATTTCAATTTTGAACGAACGTTTGTGTTTTAAATTTTAACAGACATTTTGAATTTTATCTGTTTACAAGCATTGACTTTTTATGTTTTGAAGTGCAGTTACAATTATAATAGACTTTACGGATTTTTACACTTTAAAATGTCTGATAAAGAGGAAACAGCACCTCAGGTGACCGTTAAGGTACCTGGAGCGGAGGCCAGTACTGGTAGTGAGTCATCCGTGAGTCACATTAGTGTGAAACCACCTCCGTTTTATCCGGATAAACCGACTATGTGGTTCGCACAGCTGGACGGACAGTTTACTTTGACCAGGGTTACAAGTGATACTACCAAGTTTTATCATGCCATATCAGTGTTGGAATACAAGTACGCGGTTGAAGTGGAAGATATTATAACCAACCCGCCCGCGACCGACAAATATGGCACACTCAAAAGAGAACTTATAGCTCGTTTGTCAAGTTCTAAGCAGGAGCGTTTGAAGCAGCTGATGATGAAAGAGGAGCTCGGTGATAGAAAGCCGACCCAATTTTTGCGTCATATCCGGAGTTTAGCAGGTGCAGATTACCCGGATGATTTTATTCGCCATTTATGGATGAGCCGGTTACCTACAGTGTTGCAGAGCATTGTCGCTTACCAGGACAATTTGCCCTTGGAAACCGTGGCGCAAATGGCGGATAAGGTGCATGAGGTTACACCACCTGGACCTGCTTACCAGGTGTCTGCTGCATCTTCTTCGGGCGTTCCTGATTCCGTAGCTGAGCTGCATCGTAAAATCGACGCGTTAACATCAAGGCTTGACGCGATGTCCACCTCCCGGGGTAATCAGGGTAACTCCCGGTCGAGGCCCCGCGGCAAGCCACGCAATCGTTCCAGAAGCCGGTCGAGGGCCGGCAAGTCCAGCAGCGCTGGTGACGGCCAGCGCCTGTGCTGGTACCACTACAAGTATGCGGACAAGGCAGATAAGTGCATTTCCCCCTGTGCGTATCCAAAAAACTTGATGACCGGTCGCTCGTAGCGACCAGTGAGAGTGTTCCAGTGTCCAAACGTTTATTTGTCACTGATGCAAAGACAAAGGTACAGTTTTTGGTGGACACCGGGTCCGATCTGTGTGTTTACCCAGTTAGTTTTTTGCGTGCGCAACGTCATCGTAAAACTAATTATGAACTTTACGCTGCAAATAATACTACTATAAGTACTTATGGTTGGATAACTATGTCGCTAGATTTTAATTTACGCCGTATGTTTTGTTGGCGCTTTATAATCGCTGATGTGAGCAAGCCCATTATTGGAGTTGATTTTCTCTCATTTTATAATTTGCTTGTCGATGTTCGCTATGCTCGCCTAGTCGACGGCACAACTTTGCTTTCATCAGCCGGCGTAGTTGCTTCCGCTTGTGCTTGCCCGCAAATTAAAGTAATTTCAGGTGATACTCCATATCACCACCTTCTTGAGGAGTACCCGGATATTATTAGACCTACCGGTAATCCTCAAGAGCGAAAATGTAAACACCAGACGCAACACTTTATTAAGACCACGCCAGGCCCACCTGTGTTTTCAAGGCCACGGCGTTTGGCACCTGACCGCCTCAAGATTGCAAAGCGGGAATTTGAGGATATGGTGCGCACGGGTATCGCGAGACGATCGGAGAGTCCTTGGTCGTCCCCGCTGCACTTGGTACCTAAAAAGGACAATGGTTGGCGTCCTTGTGGCGATTATCGCGCTCTTAATGCACGCACTATTCCTGATAGGTACCCGGTGCGGCATATCGCTGATTTCTCGCACAACCTTTTTAATTGCAAGGTTTTTAGCAAGTTGGATTTAGTGCGAGCATATAATCAAATTCCCGTTGCGCCCGAGGACGTGCCGAAAGGAGCGATCACGACACCCTTTGGGCTCTTCGAGTTCCCATTTATGAGCTTTGGTTTGCGCAACGCGGCGCAAACATTTCAGCGGTTTATGGACGAAGTCCTTAGGGGTCTTGATTTCTGTTTTCCGTTCATCGATGACGTTTTGGTAGCCTCTGCGGACGACTCAGAACACGAGGCGCATCTGCGCGCCGTTTTTGAGCGCCTTAATGACCACGGTATTTTGCTTAACGCTAACAAATGCGTATTTGCTGTTCCTGAAATCGAGTTTTTAGGTTACCTGGTTTCTTCAGAGGGTACAAAACCTATAGGGGCTAGGGTTAAGGCAATTCAGGACTTTTCAAAGCCTAAAACCATCAGGGATCTGAGACGTTTTCTAGGGGCACTAAACTTCTATAGACGGTTTATTACTGATGCTGCTAAATTACAGGCTCCTCTCCATGCACTATTAAGTGGTCCAAGGGTGAAGAGCAATAGCCCAGTAGTCTGGACTCCAGAGTTGGAAGAGGCATTCAATGCTTGCAAGTCAAGTATTGCGAATGCCACTCTTCTCGCGCATCCCGACTCTTCCGCTCCTCTAGCTATTGTGTCAGACGCGTCAGACTTCGCGATCGGTTCGGTGATCCAGCAGGAAGTCGAGGGACATTGGCAACCATTGGGATTTTTCTCTCGCAAGTTGACAACTGCTCAGAAAAAGTATAGCGCTTACGATCGCGAGCTGTTGGCCATTTATGAGTCAGTGAAGTATTTTAGGTACATGATCGAGTTGAAGCCATTTTTCATACTCACTGACCATAAACCCATAGTCTCTGCTTTTAAAAAGTCTCTTGATTCCTGTTCTCCGCGGCAATTTAGATATTTAGATTTTATATCGCAGTTTACGACGGATATCCGGTTTATATCTGGCGAAGAGAACGTCGTCGCGGATTCACTGTCGAGGGTTGACGCCATTACAGACGGACTTGACTTACAGGCTTTAGCTTTGTCACAGGCCACGGACACAGAGCTTCGCAGGTTGACAAATGGCGGTTCGTCTCTTGATTTACAGAAAGTTGCATTTGGATCTGTCAAACTGTTCTGCGATGTGTCCGGCCCAGCTCCACGTCCCTTTATTACTTCGGAATTTCGAAAGTTAGCCTTTGATTCCCTTCATGGCCTAAGTCATCCTAGTGCTAGGAACACCATCAGGTTGGTGACTGAGCGTTACGTGTGGCCAGGGATTAAAAAAAACTGTAGGGAGTGGGCGCGCGGGTGTATTCCTTGCCAGCGGTCTAAGGTTTCACGGCATGTCCACGCACCGGTCCACGATTTTAAGCCACCCGCTGGTAGGTTTTCGCATGTCCACGTAGATCTTATTGGCCCTTTGCCTATGTCGAACGGTTTTAAATACTGTCTCACGGCTGTAGATAGATTTACGCGTTGGCCTGAGGCAGTACCTTTACAGGACATTACGGCGGAAAGCGTTGCCAAGGCTTTCATTTCGACATGGATCGCGCGTTTCGGTTGCCCTCAGAATGTCACCACCGACCGTGGCAGGCAATTTGACTCAAATCTGTTCCGACAGATTGCAGCGATTACTGGGTCCCGTCATTTGCAAACTACTGCGTATCATCCGGCAGCGAATGGATTAGTGGAACGGTTCCATCGCCAGCTCAAGGCTGCCATAATGTGCCACGCAGACGAATGTTGGACTGAAACCCTTCCACTAGTACTTTTGGGAATCCGTAGTGCGTGGAAGGAGGACCTGTCTGCTTCGACCGCCGAGTTAGTTTACGGCGAGCCGTTAAGACTTCCCAGTGATTTACTGCAACCTACAGCTGACCAACTGACCGACTATACTGACTTTTTATCACGTTTGCGTCAGCACATGAAAAAGTTGCAGCCATCCGCTGTTAGTCGTCATGGTTCCGCCTAAAATTTTCATTCACAAGGACTTGGCATCTGCAACGCATGTTTTTGTTAGACAAGATTTAGTTCGTAGGTCACTTCAGCCACCTTATGCTGGCCCCTATAGGATTGTCGAAAGGTCGGACAAATATTTCAGAGTTGATGTCGCTGGTAGGGAAGTTTCTATATCGATAGATAGGTTAAAACCCGCCTACATTTTGTCGGAAGCACCTAGCCCTACCAAAACGTCATCGACCGTGTTGCCTAGTTCCGTAGCCGTTCCTTCAGAACAAAAAGTGTCTCGTTCTGGGCGCCGTATACGTTTCCCCGATTATTATCGACCCTAAAGGTCTCCGGGGGGGCTGATGTGGCGACAGCTATTTAATATAAAATATTGCCACTGTAATTTTCTAAACATTATAAATAATTATATATATTAAGTAATGTTTATTATAAAAATACCGTTGCGATTCCGCGCGGCGCGAGCGCAGCGTACAAGATCTTCCTTATCGCTCGGCCCGCTTCGTGATACTTCGGCGGCCGGCCATCGCGCCATTTCGTGCGCGCTCGGAAATCCCAGCCAGTCGGCAATTTACTACTCTCGAGGCTGGACGCACGCTCTCGCGCCGCCCGGGCTAACGGTTACTGCTTACGCGCCGACTCGCTAAGCATATTGTTTTCGGTTTGCTTTGTGCACCGTTTTGCGCTTTTAGCTTTCGCTGTATAGACGCTTTCTTTATGTACTTTTCCTATCTTCTGTGCTTACTTTAACTTTCTTCTTCTTGTAAATATTGTGCTGTGCTTTGACTGTTATTTCTTTCCTTTGTGCTTGTGACTCTTGTGTGCCGTTAATTGACAATATAATTTATGATGTGGAACTAGCTTGTTTTCATTAACTCGTTAGGCTAGTCACCCACATTCTTTGTTTAGTATTTGTATAGTTTCTCATAATATTGCATCAAACCCAGATCTCTAGGATTTGTTTTCTTGAAATGGTTTGCATTATTTGACCTCCACCACTTTAAAGCTGGCAGATGTCCAGATCTAGAAATAAGCATAGTACACCAAACTGACTAGAGGGGTTTGGTTGCTCTCATTATTGTGTCATATCTGACGTGGCTAGCTCTCCGTCTATATAGACCAACGCCATTTTGTTAATAATTTATAACCTAAAAATAAAATCATGCGAACCTATTTATACAAGGGAAATGCCTATATAATAATTAAATAACTTAATTTAAGACTGCTCAACCAACACTATTACGTTAATAATGCAAAACTCGTTCTATACGAGGATTACACAATTGTTTTGTTTATTTGACGCATATCTTTTTATAATATTTTATATTAAAACCACAATAAATCAAAGGCGCGTGAAAATTTTCAATGAAACTTATATACACACAAGCTTTTTCCCGCGGCTTCGCCCGCGTACTAAAAGTACTAAAATAGGAGGTTCTCAGTTAGACTCGTATGTTTGTATGTAGGAATGTATGTTTGTCCGCGATCATCTTGCGTTTCGCTGAACTGATTTAGAAGCGGTTTTCGGAAAAGTATTCGTTACATTCTGGAGGTTTCGGTATACCACGTTTTGAAGACGGCGGTTCCCTCATTTTTTATTTTAAAGAAATTATTGCAATAATTGTTTAATTGTTACGCCATCAACGACTTACTACTGAGAGATTATGATTAATACAGATTTCTACTCTTGAATAGAAGCTTTTCCCCGCCACTTCATTTGTATGGAATTAGTAATCCACCCTCCTTTTTACCCGCTTAAGGAATGAGTTCTGGGATAATAACTATTATATATCCTTCCCCAGAACGCAAAATATCTCCATACCAAATCATCTAAATCGGTACAACGGTTATTAATTTCCCATACAAACTTTCAACCCCCGTTTCACCCCCTAGAGGGTTGATTTTCGAGATAAAAACTATCCTATATTGTTTACCGCGACTCAATCTATATAATATGTACCAAGTTTCATTTCAATCGTCTGTTCAGCGGTTAATAATTCGCCATACAAACTACCAACATGTTTTCTACCCCTCTAAGATTGATTTTCGGCTTAAAAAATATTCTATATTGGTTCCTGGGACTCAAACTATATCCACAACAAAATTATCTAAATCGGTTCGCGGTAAAAAAATCTCCATACAAACCTCCAACCCCCATTTCATCCCCTTAAAGATCGATTTTCGAGATAAAAACTGTCCCATGTCGTTTCCCGGTACACAATCTATCTCTATACCAAGTTTCATCTAAATTGGTTCAACGTTTAAAAATTCCCCATACAAACTATCAACCCCCATTTCACCCCCTTAAGTGTTGATTTCGTAATCAGCGACCCGATAAACCATAGAAACAATACCCATGTTGATATTTAAATTTTGTCACCACATTTCCCCCTTATGGGTTGAATTCTCAAAAAAGCTGAAACACTTGTTTTCTCATTTATCGTTAGGAATACTCCTGTAAAGTTTCGAATAAAATAGTTGAACTAATCTCGTTTCCCATACAAACTTTGAACCCCATTTCCCCCCTTAGGAGGTAAATTTTTTAAAATAATTTCTAAGTGCATCCTTATGCCTTATAAGGAGCCTACGTACCACATTTGGAATCTCTAGAACCAGCGGTTTGGGCTGTGCGTTGATATGTCAGTCAGTTTCTTCTTTTATATATTTAGAAGAAGATCGCAATTTGGCACAAATACTTTCAAGAATTTTTATGTCCACAATATTAAATTTCAAAATCGATGCCATTTTCTTAATTAACGTCCCAAAAAATCACAAAAACGACACCCATATGGATATTTAGACATTTCAACCCCATTGTACCCTAACAGGGGAGATGGTATTTCACGTCCGCCACGTCGGATTTTAAAATCGTTGTTGTTTTCGTAATCAACTACCCGATAAACCATAGAAACAATACCCATGTTGATTTTCAGACTTTTTGACCACATTTCCCCGTTTTAGGGGTTGAATTCTCAAAAAACCTGCAACACGTATTTACTCATTTATTGTTAGGAATACTTCTGTGAAGTTTCGAATAAAATAGACTAACTAATCTTGTTTCCCCATACAAACTTTGGACCCCCATTTCACCCCCTTAGGGGATGAATTTTGAAAAATCCTTTCTTAGCGTACCCCTAGACCTTATAAGGAACCTACGTGCCAAATTTGGAATCTCTAGAACCAGCGGTTTGGACTGCGTTGATAGATCACTATGTCAGTCAGTCAGTCAGTCACCTTTGAGTTATATATATATAGATTTACAGTAAACTATTGCACAGTAATATTTGAAGGATATAATAACGTAAAAGAGTCAAAAACTTTTTATAAATTTTGTAACGCGAACAAATATGACGTGTCACTCATTCAGTTTTTTGTACCGTCTTCGTCCATTTTATATTGCGAGTCAAAGTAGTTAAATCACAACGTTCAATGTATTATAACATTTGTTTGCATTGACGTAAGGTTTTTTTTACTACACTCTTATGCTAGTATAATGCTTTTGTATTGCGATTGGCAACTTAATCGAGAGTACTAATGCTTCTTTATTGCGATTAGCAAGTTTTTTGGCCGTATTAATGCTTCTTTAATGCGGTTGGCAACTCAATAGAGCGTACTAATGCTTCTTTAATGCGATTGGCACTTTCCATGACAACGATAATGATAATAGCGCAGACATAATGCGCCTGTAATACTATTAAATAACCTATATAGGATCTCAAGCTGGGTAATTTGTGCCCATTTAAGAGCTATATCAGCACTATAAACGTTTATAATGCTACTATAAAACGAACTCAAAATGCTAAAAGCATACAGATAAGCTGTAAGACGGCCGTTATACTGCTTTGATGTGTTACTTGGGAGTGACCACAATTTAAACAATGGTGCCATTTTAAAATTAAACCATTACAGAATAAGGATGTCTGTAACTATTATATATTGGTTAGTTTACATGTACTGATTTCATTATTTCCAATATGTCTCAATGAATAGCTTATGAAATCTTAGAGGGCCAAACTCCCTAAATCCTTTACAAAATGAACCCGACTATCAGGTTGCTGGCAGCGAAAGTGTTAAGATCTTAGTATTACAAACAAAATAGTAGTAGTAAGATCTTTGTAGTGGCCAGGGACCGGAACCGGTAACCATTAAAGGGGTATTAGATTGGGTATTTGATAGAGTTGTTTTTAAAAACCCTATCAATTCGGTAAGCGTATCGTTTGACTTACCCGAACGAAAGGCTAAGCATGTCAATACAGTTAATTCGGGTAAGTGGTTACAACCCAGCATATGGTTTCCCTATCAGATAGGGTTTTTCAAATGCGATTAAGCTATTTTAAACTCTGTGACCAATACATTTGACTTATTTATTATTCGAGGACCCTACGAGCTAAGCGCTGCCGGGCGGCACGAGCGAGCCTACAGACAAACAAGAATCTATTTGCGTATGTTTTCGTACTTACGCCTTTGATCTAGACGCTATTATTGGTTGTTAGTGCGCTAAAAGATCGTTGTGTGGTGCCGGTGTTTTTGTTCTTGCCATTCGAGCGTGACGGCTCGTGTCGGTTGAATCTTAGACCCAGGCTTATAGGAACCAAAATCAAATGCATATTGTGAAGTGTTAATATATATAATTTTGTGTTATTCTAGTTATAGGTAGTACTTTGTTTCAATGGCTCCAGCAAAATGTGACGCCGTTCACCGATACTTCTAGTATAATGAAACGATCGATATCAGTCATTGTTGGACACTCAAGAATAAAATGATTATTTGAAAAAAATATCGTAAGAATAAACTTATGTTGATTGTATTCCCGTTAAAATGATTCAAAATAATTTTGTCGGGACTAATATATGCGAGAAAATGTAATAAAAATAATTGATTCTTAAGAGAATTTTTTTTTTTTTTTTTTTTTTTTTATACCACGACGGTGGCAAACAAGCATACGGCCCGCCTGATGGTAAGCAGCTACCGTAACCTATGGACGCCTGCAACTCCAAAGGCGTCACATGCGCGTTGCCGACCCTTTACAAAAAGGAGGATTCACTGTGTTGACGACTAAAGGAACAAGAAGGTCCCTCATCGTCAACACACTGGGTCCTCTTTGAGCTCTTTGGCAACCTTACTCACCAGCAGGAACACAACACTATGAGTAGGGTCTAGTGCTATTTGGCTGTGGTTTTCTGTAAGGTGGAGGTACTTCCCCAGTCGGGCTCTGCTCCAGATTTGAGCGATGACATTCGCTGAACGTGCCCTACCACACTTAGCGAGATGCCATTCGCAGTGCCCATACCTCTCTTTTTGGCGTAGTTTAAGGACATACCCAGGTCCGGACGTAGTTTAAGGACATACCCCGGGTCCCAATCAATCATCGGTCAATCATCGTCGGGGAATCATTTAATCATGCTTTTTATTTTAAATAATGTTCCGCGTATAAGAATGTATCTGGGTTTTTCGGTGTAAGAAAACATCGTGTGGAAACTGGACGTAATCCCAATAAGTTCAGGCACTTTTTGCGCGCGCGGCGGCGACGCACTATGGCCCAAACGCCCGATCTAGCTGTACAAAATTATTTTACACTCATAGACTAAAATTTACTATTTTTATTATTTTGCTATAATTCATGTGAAAAAATGTTAACCAGTGTAAGTTGACCTTTGTATAAGAATAATTACTAGGGCAGAAGAGGTCAGCTAAACTTGGTTATGTAATTTTAAGAGAAATGAAGCATTATTACAAATGGCACCTAAAAAAATTAATAATTAACTTAAACTATATTTAAGTATTTTAATTCTGCTATTCTTATATTTTAGGTGCCATTTGCAATAATGCTTCATTTCTCTTAAAATTAAATCCATGTTTAGCTGACCTCTTCTGCCCTGGTAATTATTCTTATACAAAGGTCAACTTACACTGGTTAATTTTTTTTTCACATTAATTATACCAAAATAATAATAAAAATAGTCAATTTTAGTCTATGAGTGTAAAATAATTTTGTCCAGCTAGATCGGGCGTTTCGGCCATAGTGCGCCGCTGCCGCGCGCGCAAAAAGTGTCTGATGGTCATAGATTATTTAAACAAGTTTATTCCTTGTCAAATGATCTGTAAATTTGGAAATTTGTAGTTGAACTCCTCCTTAATGCATAGAAACCGAAATTATAACGTTTTTCGAAAATTAAAATACCCTCCCAATCGATTTAAAAAAAAACCGGCCAAGAGCGTGTCGGGCCACGCTCAGTGTAGGGTTCCGTAGTTTTCCGTCCGTCACAGTAAGTGTCCCCACTTAAGAGTTAATAACACCGCCATGTAGGATATGATATGAGAGTTCCACGTACAGCGACATCTATCGGCAAATTAAGTAAACTATTGCGCGCGAGCTTAAAGTATGGAAGATGATTTTTATGGAATAATTCTTTATTGCGTGAACCGATTTTCACCGTTTTTACTTTATTTGAAAGCACGTCATTTCATTGTAATTTTGTAGAAATTACAGGTACAATAAACACCTGCTTATACGGTTAAATTACAAACTTAGTTCAGAAATTATTTTGTAATTTTTTTTTCAAAAACTATTCATCCTATCAAATTCAAAATAATTTTTCTAGAAAGTTTTTATAAAGTTCTACTTTCGAGATTTTTTTCATATTTTTAAAACTTATGGTTCAAAAGTTAGAGGGGGGGGGACGCATAGTTTTTTACTTCTGGAGCGATTATTTCCGAAAATATTTACATTATCGAAAAATGATTTAAGTAAACTCCTATTCATTTTTAAATACCTATCCAACAATATGTCACACGTTAGGGTTGAAATGAAAAAAAAAATCACTCCCCGCTTTACGTATAGGGGAGGTACCCTAATAAAATAAAAAAATCCACTTTTTATTTTACCACTTTGTCGGCGTGATTGATTATTTTGTAATTTTTTTTCAAAAACTATTCATCCTATCAAATTCAAAATAATTTTTCTAGAAAGTTTTTATAAAGTTCTACTTTTGAGATTTTTTTCATATTTTGAAAACTTATGGTTCAAAAGTTAGAGGGGGGGGGGAGGGACGCATAGTTTTTTACTTCTGGAGCGATTATTTTCGAAAATATTTACATTATGGAAAAATGATTTAAGTAAACCCCTATTCATTTTTAAATACCTATCCAACAATATATCACACGTTGGGGTTGAAATGAAAAAAAAAATCACTCCCCACTTTACGTATAGGGGAGGAACCCTAATAAAATAAAAAAATCCACTTTTTATTTTACCACTTTGTCGGCGTGATTGATATACATATTAGTACCAAATTTCAGCTTTCTAGTGCTAACGGTCACTGAGATTATCCGCGGACGGACGGACGGACGGACGGACGGACGGGCAGACATGGCGAAACTATAAGGGTTCCTAGTTGACTACGGAACCCAAAAAAGGTCACTTTTTGCAAAAGTCGACGGTTTGCAAAAAGTTTACAACATTTTAATTTGAACAATTAACTGTAGTTAGAGGACCACAAAACTGACATCATATTCAAATTTCAGCTCTCCAGCACTTCCGGAACGCGAGTTATTGAATTTACAATATTTGCAAAAAAAAATGTGTTTTTTTGCGAATTGCGGACGATCCTCTGGACCGATTTTGCTCTACCGGGGCTCATTCTCTTTGTTTTATAATTGCGCACATTTGTTATATTTAACTATTTTTTTGTCCGACCCGTAGTTTTTCCTCTAGAAGCGAAAAACTGGTTTTTACCATTTTTTTGGCACCTTAGCGCCCAATATTCACTTATAAATTTTATTGATATCAATTCCTGCCACTTTGACCTATACAAACAATTTTTTTCCCGTCCAATAGGAATTGACTGTACTTTTTATGATTTTTCCGCTAATTCTATCTGAGTATTGCTATAATTATTTGAATTGCGTGTTTTCTATAATTAAATAAATGAAATCAAATAAAATAGGAGTTGATAATAGTTTAGAAATGCCCCGAAATGTTTTGATGACTTGGCAGAAAATTTCTAAATTCACATGTTAAAAATTCAAAAAAATATATTAAAAAATTAATTGGTTGGAACCATATTTGTTTTCATTGTAATATTTTTGTCACAACTTGAAATTGTTTTACGATTACCGATAAATAATTTCCTCGCAAATGAAGTGAAAATTAGAGTGTAACCCTCGTCCATAAAACCCATTTTACACTCGACTTTTAAACGCCTCGCGTAAAATCGTACGTTTTACGCACTTGTTGTACAATCTACTATTATAATATAATAAAAATAAAATAAAATAAAAATGAAATAAAAATAAAATAAAAATGAAAATAAAATGAAAATAAAACGAAAACGAAACGAAAACGAAACGAAAACGAAACGAAACGAAAACGAAACGAAAATAAAACGAAAAAAAAAATGAAAGAAAAACAAAAAAAATGAATACACTGAATTTTTTTTAATATAAAATGAAAAAAAAAAATTATATATATATATACACGGTGAATCTGAGTATCCCGACAGATTTTAACCATACACCCCGAATAATTAACCGAAAATAAGTACCATGACTATTTTTCAGTAAAAAGTATATAACCATCCGCCATCTTGGATTATAAAACAGATATAATTTTCGAAATTACATCCCCTAATTATAAATATTAATTATTTGAAACGGGCTATTTACCTCGCACCCGAAATATCGGGTGCCCAATAACGCTAATATACATAATACATGGTAAATACCCCGTTTCAAATAATAATTATAATGTGAATGACCATGTGAGCTTAAAAAATCGTATATCCCATAATTAGCTGAAAACGACTACCAATCCCTACGCCAATTCATAGGATTAGGTTGCCAAGTGGACCACAGGCTCAACTGAGCCGTGGCAAAAGCCGGGACAAACTCTAGGAGGATGAATATTGGTTTGTGTCAAATCGATTTGAATATGAATAAAAATTGTGTTTTTATTCTTATTCAAAATAATTATTGCCCATCTCATCAGTACGTGCGAACTATGCAAAAATAAACTGAAGGTAAGACACATTTCTTTAACAGAAATTCTTTAATTTAAATTTGTGTACGTGAGCAGAGGACTGGACTGTGAGTGTGACTTTTCCAGAATGAATAAACGACAGCAAATCTTATATTTACTCAATTTGTTCCGCCGCCACCTCTCCTGTTCCATTTCAAATGAGAAAGATAGAACCGCCTGCCTGCGTGGAAAAGAGACAGGAAAAGGGTAGCCCTATGATAGGGTAAGCGGTAAATATTAAAGCTATCTTTACCCCATTCGACTCGGAAACCACATTGAAAAGGGTTAAGCCTATTCAAAATGATTTCCATATCGATAGGGTAACCCTATCATTAGGGTAAGACTTTAATAGGGTTACCCTATCGAAACGATTAATCAAATGAAGGGGTTTTCCGGTCCCTGGTAGTGGCCACAGATTACTGAGACAGTCAACTATCTACTCTATTAACTTATTAGTTATTTCATTATGTATTCTCTCTAAGATATGGTTATTTATTTATCGTATGGCTACATGTCACTGGTTATATATAGGCATTTCTTCCCTGGGGTAGTAGTAGTGGGAAAGCAGATGATAAAGAAAATCCTGTGAGTGCTGCGAGGTTCAGATGGGACAGTCAGTGCAGCTGCCAAGTTTGTTACTCTTTCAGCACCACCCAGGGATCACGTGTAGGGTTGACTAAGGTGTTTCCTACGGACGCAGAGTGATATTGATCCCCAAATTAAGATATGGTGATAGTCTGATATACAAAACGATTTTATATCAATTCCAGGGTTCAGTCACAGATTATACAGTAGTTCTTACGAACAGATGTGAATCTCTCATTGAAATAGCAAATACCTACCCCCATAAATACCTACACAATAATACAATGGAGTGACCTTGAGCGCGTGCGCTGCTATAGACCGTGAGCCAACAACAGCAATAACGTCCCGGGCGGTAACTTTTAAAGTGGTTAAGGCTGTGATGTAGGTAAAACGAAGCCTTGTAGATGTAAATAGTGTAAAAATAGCATACGAACTTACGATTATTTACTAAGGCGTTATCACACTGGCGCCGCAACAGAATGCGTCGATGGTGTGGAAGCGTGACAGCGCTATACACATGCATAGCTCTATCTCGCTCGCGCACCGGCGCCGCGTGCGGAAACCGCAGCAGTACGAAAGCCGCCTACAATTGTCATTAGAATATTCTGTTTAGGCGATTCATAATGGCGAGTACTATTTTCATTAATTTCAAAGCGTAATATCAGGGGGGTGTCACTTCGCAGTTTAGGTACATTTGGCCGGCG
Source organism: Pammene aurita (assembly GCA_947086415.1). NCBI lineage: Eukaryota > Metazoa > Arthropoda > Insecta > Lepidoptera > Tortricidae > Pammene > Pammene aurita. The sequence goes on from OX352307.1 coordinate 2,954,735, forward strand.
CGCCTCCCGGGTAGGCGTATGGCAGTGGGCTGCCGCTCGGCTCGCACGATAGTCGTGTCCCGTGGCGCTCGCGCAAAATTGAAAATAGACAATGGCTTCGAAACCTAAATCTCGATCTAATCCGTATAAAAGACATTGTTCTGTTTACGGATGTCTGAATAAACGGAAGAAGAAGGAAGCAGATTTTTTTTAAATTTTAATTCCGGATGATATTGAAAGGTCCCGAAGGACTTACTTAGTAATAGTTAAAATAAACATCCTTAATTTATTGAATATTGGTTGCCCAAAAACAATATTAGGAACTGACCGACATATTTTCAAAGGAATACGGTTGTGGCATACCTACTTCCGTGAGAATCAGACATACTATCTCGGGATTAAAATTTCATGTTTACAGAATTAACGTTAGTAATTCCTACATATTTATCTTAAAAATAATAAATCGGTAGGTATTTTAGGTACAAAAACTTGTCAAGTGACAAGCCTCACAGCTCGGTCATAAAACTGCGGCGCGGAAAGAAGATTCACGGTTCGTGCGCGGTTATAAGTTTCAATTTTGCTTGCAGGCGGCGAGTATAGGTATAATTTTATACCTAAATCTGACTTTTGTGAAGAAGTGAATTTTCTGTACGGTAGTACTATTAGTTATTCTGTGGTAATATGTAGCTGCGGTAACTTTGGCGGTTACGCCCTTTTGCACAACGCGAAATGTTTGTCGCACAACTTATTAATTTAATACAACAGAGATAGTTTTAGATTGATGTACCTATAAATAATATATACATAATAAAGATGGTATGGTGTACATAATTTATTTATTTATTTAGGATTACCTGTTGGTATTATCTGTTGATAATACATGCTCATGCATGCATCTTACATGCTCTTATTCAAATCTATGTTACAATTGGGGTTGATGCTTATCTAATTATAGGTAACCACAACCTAAGCCAATATCTTTTACGTATGAACATGCAGTTCCATTTAAGTTTAGATACAATTAAAATTCATTTTAAATGAATACGTAACGTAATACCATAATTTGTACAGGAAGAAGTCATTTTTGACAAAAATTATGGCACTGGCGGCGCGTGAGCGTGGTGTCGGTTCACTCATTCACGGCGGCTCGCGGCGCGTAATTATCGAACTGAGGCCGCGCGGGAGTTTCATAGGCCTGGTTCAGTTGGGGTGTAAATTATTGTCAAAAATTTCATTAGACCTATGAATTTACAATAAAATGTTATTCTACATGTATTAAGAGATATGACAAGAATTGCAACAGAGGTTCTCTTATAAGACCTCTACTCTTTTGATCATTTTGAGGAACCTAGGAAACGTGAATTTTAGTTATACAATGAAGAATCATTTTATTAGCCCTAGCTAGGGCTTACCCTAGATAGAATATAATCAATATACGATTTCAAACTCACATGGTCATCCACGTTATAAATATTATTATTAGAAACGGGGTATTTACCATCATGTTTTTTGTGTATATTAGATAACAAAATAAACATGGTAATTACCCACCCCGTTTCAAATTATATTGAGAATATAATACTGGTGGAATCTCTTAATGTTCTTTTACTACAAATATAAATGGACTCGAAAATATAAATAAAAGTGTGCAGTCGCAATCAGATATATCGGAGCGACCAAGGTGGTCACAAATATCTGAACAACGCCTCTATTGTCAAGGCGATAAAGTGCATGCTCAGATATATTTGATGGCGACTGTACTGCCCCAAAGGAAACTTAAAAGTCTGAAATGAAAATCACCGAGATATTACAATAAACCCTAGTTGTTGCTAGAGGAGTGGCGTCTAGCGATAAATAAAACATCGTTAGCCTTATCGCTGCTGTAGCTGTAGCTACGGCAATTTCACGCAAATCCACCGCAAGCACGTAGCCGTAACACGCCGTGTGGGTGCGGTATGATTGATTTACTTTCATATGGAAAAATATTGCAATGATATAAGGTTTTTGCTTAACTTGTGTTCGCTTTATGGCGTTTCTTTCGTGAGGACGATGTCTAATTAAACAGAAATGCATAATCGTCTTGAAAATTACTCACCTAATCTAGTCAGATACCTGCGTCTGAATATAGTTACGTCTAAATAATTTTAAAGAAAAAATAACCGACTTCACTTAGCCTCCACCTTTCCAAAACCAAATGCTAAAGCGCCTGTAAAAAATACTCAAATCAATATAGGTGTGCCTATAATAGTTTAAGAGTTTCCTTGTGTTCTCCAATATCCGATCATCAGATCCTGATCTGGTTACTATTGGACCAACTGTAAAGTATACTCTTTAAAAAAAAAAAGAATTTTCCAAATCGGTCCAGCCGTCTTCGAATAATTGGTACATATGAACATACATAAAAAAACAAAGATCCCGACGTATTGATAACCTCCTCCTTCGAAATCTTGAAGTCGGTTGAATAGATTCTTACTCACCAGCTGACTATTTTGTGTACGTGTCAGGAAATACTTAATTATATAAACTTCAAGACTAAGACAAAAATATTTTTATACCTAGCTAATCAATCAAAGTGGTTATACAAGTCAGGAGGCAGGCTCCTAATTATAAAACTTTAGTGAGACTCTAACATATTAAAAATATTTTTAACGGGTTATCATTTCGCGTAGTAGCCGGCGCGCTGCCGTCGCGGAAGGCCGCTCGTGAGAATGATCATCGTAAATTGATCGAAACATGTCGAGCAAAAATCGGTAACCCGTTATAAATATTTTTCATAGGCTCCTTATTGTTACGGATAAATCAAATTCAACGGAATAACCTAGCTTGACTAGGCGACATTGACTTACCATTACGCAAGTTGCAGCTAGAATTTTTTTTTAAGGCAGTGCCTCTATGAATGCGAAACGTAATGTTCGCATTCATAGAGGCACTGCCTTAAAAAAAAACATTGAGTAGGTAGGCCACAAGGGCATTTATACTCGCGGCCACGTTTATGGTAATATTCGTATGTTTCCGACTTCCAAACAGGCCGAAACAGGCCGAACCTAGTGTTGGAGTCACTGATAATCTGTAAAATTCTATAAAAAATATTTATGGTTAATAAAATATTTTTACTTTATTTTTTATACCTACATACACGTCAAGTAAACTAACTTCTAGTTAAAAAAAACTACACAGGTTCTAACCCTACCCCTCTGACCAGAGAATAATGGCCGGGAGGAATTAGTAACCTCCATGTATTTGTTATGATGACATGATGTAGCGTGCTGTTTATTGTCGCAGGACTCGCAGGGACAGGAGTCGGAGCCCGAGCTGCCGCAGGCGGAGCGCCCCACCGACCGGTCCGGCTCCGGTAAGGGTAATGATATATAATTGTCTTTATTTTCATTCAAATTGGTATATTTTTATGTTTAGTTGAAATTTTGCTGATTATTTGATTAGGCGTTAAATTGCGCTAAATTTTGTTTAATTTTTCTTTTATAAAAATAAACTTCTACCTCTTAGCGTTTGTCCTGGATTGGGGTCCGCTTGACGACCTATTCCCATGAATTGGCGTAGGCATTAGTTTTTACGAAAGCGACTGCCATCTGACCTTCCAACCCAGAGGGGAAACTAGGCTTTCATTATAGAACTACGCATTATTGTGTATCTTTAAGATATAATATTACTGTATTACTGTTTTGAAAACATAAGTCCCGCCGAGTTTCTTGCCGGTCATAAATAATACTTCTCGGGTCAGAGGTGTAGGGTTAGAACCGGTGGTAGTTTTTCTTTTTCTCTCTGACGTTCATATGTGCATTGTAATGTGCCTAAATTGGAAAATCTTTTATCTTTTTATCGGGATTAGGTCCTTACGTTTTCTTACGATGTTTTACTTCACCGAAAAGCGACTAGTAAATATCAAATGACATTCCGTACATAAGTTCCGAAAAACTAAGTGGTACGAGCCGGGGTTTGAACCCGAGACCTCCGGATTGAAAGTCGGACGTCTTACCGCCACGCCACCAGCGCTCTTTATAAAAATAAACTTTTTCAACGAAAATGCAAACGGTCAATTTTTCCTTCATAAATCAAAAGTAGGCCGTAGGCAACCCTACCTCATCGAGTAGCAGAATTCAGCTTATGTGGGGTGAAATGTTATGTATTTTGGTCCAAGAGTACCTTGATCTATTAGTCCCTGGAACGCAATTATCTAAATTTTGCTATTGAATAAGTGACCATGAAGTTGTTAATCAAAGTCCTAATTGTCGGGGACACCGGGTTAGACCGAGTGTTGTCATGTTGAACTTGTTAAGTTCAGTATGATTTACGTATCTCGTAGAAATAGCTAAACGTTGAACAAACTTATTTTTGGACGTCACCTGCAATCATTGCACTACGAAAGCTATGTGTCTTGTCTCCAAACATAAGATTGTGTCATAACCTATATGTGACGTTTTCAAAGGTACTTGTCGGTTGTTAATAATGTTCATTTCTAAATTAATTTTTATGGCAGCAACGCCTTATTGACAACCGACAATGATTTACATTTGACTTGAAAATACCATATATTCTTGCGGACTTAATTTAAGATTGCAGAATACAACATTCTGTACAGAAAAGTTCAAAAGATTATATAGAAGTATTTATAGCCGAATGATAATATAGAAAGCCCGCTCTACACTCGCGGCGCGAAGTCGCTCCGTAAATTCACAGCGTGAATTAACGCAGCGGTTCACGCACAACTGTGTCCCTCCACACTCGCAAAGCTTGGCAGTCTTGTTCGCGACTTCAACGAAAATGGACGACGACGTTCCCCACGATGCCTTGTACGCTACTGCGTAAAACTGCGAGTGTAGCTGCGTTCGTGTTCGCGCGCCGCGTACCCTTTGTCGCGGGCCAAAAAACCGACACTGATCGGGGAATGGCGCGAACGCGAAGGCGTGAACAAGCTCTACACTCGCGGTTCGCGACTTTCGCGGGCGTTCGCGCCGCGAGTGTAGAGCGGGCTTAACACCTACTTTATTATTACTTTTTTTTAACAGCTGACAGTCGTGATCGTGAGAGATCTCGTGGCAGCTCCCGTGACCACCGTGATCGTCGGCGTGACTCCCCGCGGCGTGATCGCGAACGTGATCGTCGATCACCCCGGCGCGATGACAGATCCAACAGGTAACCAGTAACACTTACTTTAGGACTGTTAGGACGAATTCACGAATATTGACAAGACAATTAACGAATATTGACACAGCTCGCTTAGTTTATCACAGTTATTTTCATAGTGTAATGTCATATGGTATTCTGGTTTGGGGCAAAGCAGCTGACATGCAGACTATATTTGTTTTACAAAAAAGAGCCATCCGCTTTCTGTATAACTTAAAGGCAGGTGCATCAGTTAGAGAACTATTTAAAGAAATTAATATTTTAACTGTTGCTTCCCAATATATCTATGACAATATTATTTATGTTGTAAAGAATATACATACATTCAAAAAAAATTCTGACATCCACAGCTATAACACTAGAAACTAGTATTTTGGGCGGGTGCGCGGGGCCCGTGGGCCCCGCGGTGGTGGAGTGTTGGCTTTTTGTGTTAATGTTGTTGTTGTTGTGTTTGTTTATTTGTTTGTCTTTGTGTTTGTGTTTTTTCTTTTTGTGTATTGAGTTTTGGGTTTTGAGTTGTGGGTATGTGTTGTGGGTTTTGTGTTAGTGTTTGTGTTGTGTGTTTGTCTTGTGTGTGTTTGTCTTTTGTATTGACTTGTATCTTGTTTCTTTTTTTTTGTGTTTGTTTTGGTTTTTGTGATTAGTATCGGTGCTCGTTTTTGGGTTCGCCTAAAGGCTCTAGGAGGAATTTGTCTTTTGTGACTGTGTTTTAGAGTACCGCTTGCGAGCGCTATCTTCTCGCAGCTCGGCCTTCGGCCTCGCATGCTGGCGCGCTGGTATTACACGCTTCGGGCCTTCGGCCCTACGCGGAGCTCGGCCTTCGGCCTTCGCAGGGGTTCGAAGCTCACCGGCGGGCCTTAGGCCCGCCGTTTCGCTTATTAACACAGTCGGGCAAAGGTGCTTGACTGTGACTGCCCTAAGTCGGGAAGTTGGGCTTAAACACGAGCCAATAGTAAAAGTGTCCGGCCGCTCACCTTCGGGCCTGTGGCCCTCAGGTTCGCTGGACACTTTTACTATTGGCTCGTGTTTAAGCGCCAACTTCCCCCGGTCGTGTGACGCTCCGGGCCTTCGGCCCTACGCGGAGCTCGGCCTCCGGCCTTCGCTCGCCTTGACGCTCCGCCGTCGAGCCTTCGGCTCTCCGGCTACGCTTATAAAGACAGTTGGACTTTTGGGTTAAGTTCATGCGTCCTGCACGCAGCTCGGCCTACGGCCTCGCCTTAAATTTCTTGGGTATGAACGCTTGACCACTCTAGGTGAAGGCTGCGGGCCTTCGGCCCTCCGCCGGGGTCAGCCTGCGGCCTCCCGGCCTAAAGCTCGCCTTCGGGCTCGCCTAAATTACTCAAAAAATGGTTTTACTCGTGAACGCCGCCATTTTGAATTTTTCCAAAAACTTTTTTCACTATACTAAACTGGGGCCCCCTAGGTCCCCGCATGCTAAATCTCAGCCCGCTCGGACCAATTTGAAAAAAAAAAAAAAAAAAGTCGGCCATTTTGAAAATTTTTTTTTACTTATAGTTTTTTTTTCGAGCCCTCTATGACATTTGGTCGGGCACCCCCCACCCATCTACCCCCGTTTAAAAGTTGCCATTCAAACTTTAGGTGACGATTTTGGCCGCCATCTTGGATTTTTCTAAATTTTTTTTCGCCCATACAAATCTTAGGTCTGAGGTATTCCGCCATGCAAAATCTCAGTGCCCTGGGATCAATTTGAAAAATCGATCGAAAAAAAAAGTCGAAAAATTAAAAAAAAAGTGGAAGCACTAAAAACTGCCAGAGGCCCTTTATGACATTTGGTCGAGCACCCTCCACCTAAGTCTTACCGTTTGGCCAGGCCGTTCAACATTTTTCTGACCGGAATCGGTACACCAAAAGTCAGATTTTTCTGGAGGTCACTGGACCGAGCCCTATACGACGGTACTAAACACTGAGGGCTGGTGGCACTCCTTCTGGGAGAACAATCGTGTCAGTCAGTAAGTGAGTGGTACTGCAGCTTTATATAATAGTAATAAAAACAAGCTTGCTATCAGAAGTAGTCGTATCCGCAAGGCATATAAGTCATTTTTTAGTCAAAGTATTCACATTTATAACAAGTTACCCGTCGATGCTCTAAATTTATCATTTCCCGCTCTTAAGAAATATTTGTAAAAATATTTAATGTCAAAGGGTTATTACAGGGTCGAGGACTATATGACGGACAAAAATGCATGGCCCAAACCAGAAACTACTACAAAATCATCTAAGATTTAGAGGACACAGTTCAGATAGGAAAGCATATCAAACGTTTTGTGAAGCAATCAGATTTGAATTTTATTATTATTATTTTATTTTAATTAAACAATACGTACATTGTATATCTCTCAAGCTGTTTTGATATGTCTTCTTATAGAACTACGCATTATTGTGTATCTTTAAGATATAATATTACTGTATTATAGTGATGCGCCGAATATAGACTTTACCGAATACGAATATTCGGCCGAACATTCGGTTCAGATCTTACCGAACCGAATATTCGGCCGAATTATTCGGTAAAGCTTAACAGAAACCTGTATGTAGGACCGCGCGGCACGCTGAGCGCGAATTCAACCCCTCCCGCTCGCCCTTTATTTCTAGTAAAATAATATGTGTATGCGACCTTGGCATCGTCAATGTTAAAATTTGCAATTGTTATTGATTGAAGAGCTACAAATAGTATGGATAATTTATTAATTATCAGATAAATATCATATGTTTATTCGGTAAATATTCGGCAGTTTAACCGAATAATTCGGCCGAATACCGAACATTGAAAAACATGGCGAATATGCCGAATACCGAATATTCGGCGCATCTCTACTGTATTACTGTTTTGAAAAAATAAGTCCCGCCGAGTTTCTTGCCGGTCATAAATAATACTTCTCGGGTCAGAGGTGTAGGGTTAGAACCGGTGGTAGTTTTTCTTTTTCTCTGACGTTCATAAGTGCATTGTAATGTGCCTAAATTGAAGAATAAATATCTTTTATCTTTTTATCTTTTAATTATTTCATTTGCATTAGCTTTACGGCCTTTAGTCTATGCTTACGGAAAAGCTTTAACGCTTACCTCTCTTATTTTCACCTCAACAGACACATATTTCAGCTAGTGTATGAACAATGATAAGGAAGTTAATAAATTGCTGTTTCAGATCAGACAGACCTGACCGCAACCGCGGCTACGAAGGTCCGCGGCGTGGATTGCTGGGCGACAGGCCCGATGACAGACCCGACAAGGTAACTTTTAAGTTATTGTTGTTACAATACTGTATAGTTAAAGCAATGGCGCGTAGTTAGTGTCCGAGAGGCAACCGGGTGGCTCGCGGTATTTAAGCTCCCTACGTGTTGTGGACTGCCCTGTACAAACCGAATTGACATGGGTCAATTGACCCATGTTGGACTTTGTGTTTCATCTCCCCCCCCCCCCTCTCATTTTCTGACGGCTTCCAATTCTGACGGAACGGTAACCGACTAGCCGGTGTGAATGGCAATTTGCATGCTCGTTCTTGATCACATACAGATATTAGAAATTGAGGGGGGGGGATCGTCCGTATGTCACAGCCATTTTATTCGGAAACTATAAGATGTATCTTAATAAAATTTAAACAAAGTGTATTTTGTATGCCGCTATTTAGTTATGTAGTTCAATTGCAGAAAAAATGATTTTAGGGGGACGCATGGAGCGTTTGAACATGTACATAAATACCAAAAAAATAATTTTTATAGCAGAAATCAACATGGTGCACATTAATCGATAGGCCTTTAAAAATAACACCGAGGTTTCTTTAAATATTGTGAAAAAGTGAATATTTTTAGAAAAATCGCTTCGAAGGTCAGACAAATTTTGTCCCTCCCCCTCTTGTAACTTTTGAACCGCAAGTCTAAAAAATATGAAAAAAAATGAGAAGATGCGCCTTATCACATACTTTCTACAAAAATTGTTTTGAACATTATCGGTGAAGCCATTTTTGAGTTATCTTCAAAAAACAAAAAACCTTTTCGTATTAGCTTGGTTCTTATTCCATTGAAGGTACGGAATTCTCCATTATGCGTGGTCCGACACGCACTTGGCCGGTTTTTACTAAACTATGTCACTTTTTACCATCAGGTGTGTTAAAATATCCAAATACATTTTATTGTAACACTTGCACCGCCATCTATCTAGCTAGTTGTTGGTCGCGTTGTGTTGTTTATCGTGATAGTGTATATGTGATGTTGTGTCGCGTGTTGTGCAGCCGCCGGCGCTCATGGACCTGAAGTTCTGCGACGGCGCGCCGCCGCGCTCGCACGACGCCCGCGACGCCGTGTCGCCCAGGTAACCTAACCTAACCTTTTTTTTTTTTAAGAGGGGAAAATGCGTTACGCATACCACTGAGGCGCGGGGACGGGCCCCAGTGGTTATGTGGGACTCCCATATAGGCTAATGACACCCATGGTGTACCCACTAAAAACCCCTCTGTTTGCCGACTCACTGCTATAAAGGCGAGGCCACAGGGACGCCGAAGCACAACTTCCGCGACAACCTAACCTAACCTAATCTAACCTAACCTAACCTACACTACACCTGCTATCAAGCATAGTTGGGCCAAAACCAATGTTCCGATTAAGTCGAAACTTCTAAAGATAGACGTCTCGCTCACTCTCGCTGTCTGCAGTTACTACGCGTCGCAGCGTTCCTCTTTTATTTTATTGCCGTACCGTAGTAGTAGTCTTACACACATGACTACACGACTGTTATCAAGTAAAACCACAAAAAGTTTCAAAAATATTCGAATTTTCTGGATAGTTGCTCAACAAATTAAGATAATTTTCGAGTTTCAAAGTGTCAACCACCATACAATAAAATTGAGCCGAAGTTTATTTATGTAGTAATTTTTGCGATTTTAGAAAATTACAAACATCATATTAGTAGGTAAAGTAGCGGTTCTAGGAACGGCTTTTGGTTTATCTCATCTTATTCACAATGGATTTGAACTAGTAAACTATGATTAAATTCAAATACTGCTCCTGGACTAAAAAGTTTGGAAACTGTATTATTATTATTATTATTAATGTACAGAATCTCCTAGAAATTTATATTTAATAGTAAAGGGACAGTATTCTTAACTATTATAATGTTTATCTACACTCATACTGTAAGTACTCTAAAATGCGTTCAAAACCCGTAGACAATGACAAGCATTACAACAAACGATTTAACTATGATAAGTTTCTTATCTGCGACAGTAACGTAATTTTAACTTTGCATGCTCAAATATTGTTAAGCAATGAGTTTCAAATTTGGAACATCGAATTTGATAACATAATGTTACCGCCATGGCCAACTCGATTGGTCCCGCGCGAGCGCCGGCACAATCGAGTTGGCCATGACGGTACAATGGCGGTCATTCTATGGTTTCCGAACACTTAATTTAATATATATAATATGAGTGTAGATAAAGCAGTGTATGCAACTGTACGTAATTAGGCCTTAAAACACTCGTGTGATCTTATTATGAAATTCGCCTGCGGCTCATTTCATAAAACCACACTCATGTTTTAAGGTTTTATTACGTAACAGTTACATAAACTACTATTGTGTAGCAGTACAGATTGTAAAATCAACCGTTACCAACTCATTAAAAAACTTATCCTGTATTTATTTCGGTAATAGATTGTATGGTTTATTTTATAGATTCGTTGATCGCGATCGTCGCGACAGAGACAGAGGATCACGGGAGCGCGAGCGTGACAGAGACAACAGAGACAGTCGCTACCGTCGCGATGAAGACAGAAGGTATGCTGAGTTTCCTTTTGTTGATTTATATAGTTGTAGGACTTGTAGGGTTCTTATTATTAACACGTTCACTGTCCCCATACAAAACTAAGTGATAATGTCAGAAGTCCAAATGTCAATTTCAGAATGTGGGCGTGACCCTATATTGGGGGCACGAACTCCTGAAATAGTACTTTTCGATATTTCGACAAGCCTTAGGCGAGTGGCATAACTCGGGACGAGTGAAGAATGACATTCCGTCCGAGTATCGAACGACGTTTCTTAATAAAGTTGCGAAAAAATGTCAAAAATAACAATTAGTCATTTTGAGGTTACCTTAGTACTATATATCCGAACGCGCTCGCGCGGTGCGGTGATCACGAATCCTAAGCTGCGATTGGCTGGAAAAGTAAAAAGCGCTAGTGCGAGAAATCGAACTTCCCGCATGATAAACTACTACTACTAGAATAGTACATTACTTACCAAGGACTGTAAAAGAGAAAGCCCGAAATCGCAGGTATTGTAAATATGCGATAGAGGGCTTTCTTTTTTACTGCCCGTGGTGAGTACACAATTTTACGTCTCCACCTGGCCATAATGCGAGTTTTATCGTACGCGTAGCGTGCGGTAATACTCCCATTATGGCCAGGTGTGACGTAAAAATACTTTTTTGAGTAACTGTTAAAAAAAGCTTCACATTGGGGGCAACCCGGACAGGGAACGTGTTAAGTAGCTAAAGACACGCAAATAATTAAGGTGTTTCGTAAATTTTGGTGTAATCGTCATTTTAGTCAGCGGAGCGTAAGCGAAGTGAAGTTATTTCAGATTACTTCAGGCGCAACAGAACTGTCAGCTGGCTACGTAGAGGTCCCTCGATCGATGATTGGTTGATTTTGAATAGTTGTCGATAACCTTAGTAAAGTAACGTTTTTCTGATCTATATGCAATTTTTTGGGGTTACAGTAGAGCTCAGTACAATTTGAGAGTTCGTTCATGAGCATGATCGATCAAGGGGTTATGGAGCTAGAAGGCTCGAAAAAATCATCATACGGGTCTTGTTATATTGGTCAACTCGTTTGTAAGTAAATCGCGAGTACTCAGTTCGAGGTGGACTACTAGTAATATTGAAATTGTTTTGTAGCTAATTTTATAAAGGCACTAGGCAGACATGGAGCGCTCCATAAATGCGTTGTCTGTAAGTAATGTATGTCAATGTTGAGATGTGGTGTTTGTTTGTGTGCAGGTCCCGCGAGCCGCGCGACGCACGCGACACGCGCGACACACGCGACAACACTCGCGACACACGCGACAACACGCGCGACACACGCGACAACACGCGCGACACACGGGACACGCGCGACACGCGCGAGCGACACGAGGAGCGGCGGCCGCGGCCCGGCGCCGCCTTCCCGCCGCCCCCGCAGCACGCCGCCGGGTGAGTGTTACGCCGATTACATTACACCTGCCGAGTACAGTGGCGACACATCTATATGCCATTAGACCGAGACAGTCAAGTGACCGAGTGATTGTTTACACGCGTTTTTGAATTTGTGGCGAGTCAGTCAGTTTGTTCATTAACGACGTTCATCAAAGCTTAACTTACTTAATTAGGAACATGCATGATTTTTTTAGAAGACGTCATTCGATTCTATTTCCCTGTGGATTCAAATGTCTCTAATAAACCTACTATCTATGATAGCCCTGAAACGTCAAAAATGCGAAAATACGTTAGGCGTCTGCGCCGCGCGTCAAAACGCCCCATACAAAAAGTGTGAGGTTTGTGACGTCACCGACCTCAAAGTTGCAGAAAACTGTTTGGAAGGAACAAGTTTTTGGCAGATTTTTGTAATTTTAGGCACGAAGAAATGCGTTTAGCTATATAGTTGTCATACTTTTTTTTTCTTGTTAGAACAAGTAATCGAACCAAGGTTTCGAAAATACATTTTGAGGTATAAAAAAATGCATTAAACCGCAATATCTTTAAAAAACTGTTAAAAATGATTACGGATTTCCACTTATTTATATGAATTTTGTGTTGTTGAAAGTGTTTATTGAACAAATTCAATTCAATATTTTTCACGCATGTTCTCCATTGCACATAGGAATAAGATATCGTTTTAGAATATATGGAGATTTTTATAGATAGATTAATGGTCACGAAAAAGTAGAATGAGCCTATTGTGGTTTGGCAATATCAAATCCATACAGTCAGTGGCGTGCACTTCATAAAGACAAAAAGACACTGCCTACCCTACTAAAATTCCGATACCCATCGTTTTAAATTACTTAATTTAATTTACACTTGATCATACTATCAGTAATCCATATAACTTAAAACATTCAAAAATTTAATAAGCGCTCCATCTACCGGTTAAACATTGTCATCAATAGTAATCACTAATCATCCATATCGTATCGCGACGAAGTTTACACCACGGGGCACTAGCGCCGCTGCGTGCCTTGCAGGGCAAAGACAGAAAACATTCCTGTCTCTAAACCTTTCTATGTGTGCGTCTCCGTGAGTCGTAGTTACGCGGTTACAGTGTAGTGGGCCTTCCTATGAATACGAGCACACAATGATACAAGTAATAAACGCACACAATTAGACGCAGCAGAAAGGCAGTGTCTTTCGTGCCACTTGACTCCTAAACGATGACGGCCGAATGTTTCCGAATAGTTCCGATTCCGAGGGTTACGTGACTACGAGGGTTGCTACTTATATATCCGGAAACAAAAAAACAAACAAACGTACACGACTGAAAATGGTTTTATTGTTTTTCAAAGTATTCCCCTTGATGATCTATGCACTTTTGCATTCGCGTGAACCAATTTTTAAAGCACTTCTGCCACTCCGCCTGAGGTACCTCCATAACGTGTTGTTTGAATGCGTCGACAGCATCTTCAGCGGTCGAAAATCGTTGACCGCGTAATTTATTCTTTATACTAGCTGTGCCCGCGGCTCCGCCCGCGTGGAATTCGGTCTGTGTCAGTAAGCGGCTAATTCACCCCTAATTTCTCTCCCGCTACCCTGGAGGAGGAACTTGAAGTAAAGTTGACAGATGGATACGCTAGAGGACAGTAGTCCTAATAAAATATTTTACAATTACCACTAAATGAAACTACACTCATAAATGAATACTTTTTTTATTATATTTTTTTTGGCATGATTTAAACGTCAGAGAGAGTAGTAGGTGTATATCGGACGATACAGGACCACTTTTGTATTTATATGAACGTATAAATACAAAAGTGGTCCACGGCAAATATCATCCAAATCGATCCTCCGTCAAATCAGTCAAAGCATGAAAGGTACGAACAGGCGCGGTTAAAATGGGGGGGGGGGGCGTCACAAATGCAGAAATGTTTTTTTTCTATTTGAGGTGCACTTGGAGGGGGGGTCCATGACCCATGCAAATTTAACTCAATCGAGTGTAGTGGCTGGCCCCCCCCCCCCCCTTTAGACGTTGAATTTTTATAGGCTACGTATAACCTGGCTGGGGATTTTCTGAAATTGGAATTAGTAATCCTTAAGGGGTGATTACCGGGATAACAATGAAAAAAAAACCGGCCAAGAGCATGTCGGGCGATGCTCAGTGTAGAGTTTCGTAGATGCTGCCCTGTTACAAAACATCCGTTCAAAAGGTCGTTTATTTGGCGGCGCTTACGTCATTTTACTATTCGGCATTTCCTTTCACTATGCGTTTTTGACTAATAATTCATTTTTTATTGGAAGTTCTTATCAGGCCTCACCAAATTTCAGCTTTCTAGTGCGAACGGTAACTGAGCTAGACCGCGGACAGACGGACGAACATGGCGATGTAACTGTTACGTAATAAGGCCTAATTATGTACAGAAGCATACACTGCTTTACCTACAAACATATTAAAAATCCATTGAAACCATTAGAATGACCGCCATTACACCGCCATGACCAACATTATTGCGCCGGCGGTCGGGGGGGCGGATGTTCATTACCATAGGTAATCAATTTTCATACGTTTTTACCACACTGTCACAGATAATACACTGATGTTACGTTACTGGTTGCAATAATGTTGGTAATTAATTACACACGGTTCCGAACGCGGAATAGAGGATTTATGATATTGGTGTAGATCAAGATATTTATTCGTCAATGTAAGCACATTACAATGCACTAATGAACGTCAGAGAAAAATAAAATACGTGATTGTCGTGGAAAGTGTGTGAATCGAGTGCGATTGGAACGAAGTTATGTTATTTAATTTTTGACTTTTTCGTAAATTTTGTTTTTATTTTTTAGAAATTTTGGAATATTTTGGAAATTTTGGAAATTTTGGAAATTTTGTAAATTTTGTAAATTTTGAAAATTTTGAAAATTTTGGAAATTTTGAAAATTTTGGAAATTTTGGAAATTTAGAAATTTTACATTTTCGAAATTGTTGACATTTTTGACATTTTCGAATTTTTTTAAAATCTCGACTTTTAAGGTTCTCGACTTTTTTCACTTTTATCACTTTGTCACTACTCAGTTTCACTACACTTTACTTCACTTTATTCTATTTTATATTTTTTTTATTTTTTTTATTTCATTCCATTTTACATGTTTCTCAATCGTATGGGTGTCGAGTTTTCGTGACGTGACGCTTTTTCGTAACGGTCACGTGACTTTTTTTCGCCTAGGCCCCCATCCGCGAACCGTCCGATAAGGAACTTCGTTCCAAAACTCCACCGGTTCTAACCCTACACATCTGGCCCAAAAAGTATTATGACCGAAAAGAAATTCGACGGGACTTATATTTTTCAAAACAGTAATACATTATTAGATCTTAAAGATACAAAATAATGCGTAGTTCTTCAAGAAGACATATCAAAACAGCTTGAGAGACAGATAATGTACCTATTGTTTAATTATAAAGAAAAATAAATCCTAATCTGTAAACGGTGTCCTATAAATGTTAGATGATTTTGTAGTAGTTTTTTGGTTTGGGCCATGCATCTTTGTCCGTCATATATAGTCCTCGAACCTGCAATAACCCTTTGACATTCATGACATTTTCAAATATTTCTTAAGAGCGGGTAAAGGTAAATTTAAAGCATCGACGGGTAACATGTTTTAAATATGAACACCTTGACCAAAAAATTACAAATTATTTCAATACCAACTTTCAACATACAAACTTTCAACCCCCTTTTAACCCCTTCCAGGGTTGATTTTCGGGATGAAACTATTCTTTGTCCTTTCCCGGGACTCAAACTATCTCTACACAAAATTTCATCATTATCCGTTCAGCCGTTAACTAATTAAAATTTCTTGGAACGTGTTCTGTTATCGATTCTAAGTATCTCCAGCCAACTTTTTTTCGAATATATTCAATGAACAGACTTTCGACCCTCCTCAGCTTTATTATATGAATAGACAGTTTTCTACGGTTCTAAAGTAAGATGGGGGGGGGGGGGGGGGGTTTGAAGAAATAACTATCATTTGTCATTTCTCGAGACCCATACTATCTCTATACCAATTTTCATCTAAATCAGTTCAGCGGTAAAAAAAATCCTCATACCACCTTCCAACCGCCTTTTCACCCCCACAAGGGTTTGAAAACTATCCTATGACGTTTCTCGAGACTCAACTTATCTCCAAACTCATTTCTATCTAAATCGTTTCAGCGGTTAAAAATTCTCCATACAAATTTTCAACCCCATTTTCACCCCAACCAGGGTTGATTTTCGGGATTAAAACTATATATTATCCTTTCCCAGGACTCTAACTATATCTATACAAAATTTCATCAAAATGCGTTCAGCCGTTTTCACGTGATGCGCGGTCAAATAAACAGACAAACAGATAAACAGATAAACAGACAAAAATTCTAAAAATTGTTGGAACGTGTTCTGTTATCGATTCTAAGTATCCCCAGCCAACTTTTTTTCGATTATCTTCCATGTACAGACTTTCGACCCTCTTCAGCTTTATTATATGTATAGATTTGGAAATAAATAAAAATCGTTGGGTGCCAAGTCAGGGCTGTACGGCGGATGACCCGTTAATTCCACATTTTGACCCTCCAAAAATAGAGTTGTTTCGCGTGACGTATGACAGCTGGCATTGTCATGATGAAGAATGATTCTTCGTCGCTGGTTAGTTTTACGAATTTGTTCAAATACTTCCGGTAAGCAAATGGTCGTGTACCACTCTGAATTAACCGTTCTACGGTTTTCTAGTGGCACTGTAGCTACATGGCCATTAATACCGAAGAAGCAGGCCACCATTTGTTTCAATGTACTTTTTGCACGAGTAACTTTCGTAGGGTTCGGCTCATTTTGAAACACCCATACCGTTGATTGTTGCTTCGTTTCGGGATCGTATGCATAGATCCAGGATTCGTCACCTGTATAGATGTTATAAACGGCTTTTGAGTCACCACGGTTATATTTTTTTAACATTTTATTGTACCATTCGACGCGAGCATCTTTTTGCTCTTTTGTTAAGTTGTGGGGTATCCAACGCGAACAAATTTTTTTTACAGCCAAATAATTATGTAATATGCTATTAATGCTGGTCATAGAAATACCCAGAGTCGCCTCTATCTCGCGGTACGTAACATGTCGGTCGACCATTATAAGTTTTCGCACAGCCTCGATATTTTGTTGTACAACGACCGATTTCGGGCGACCTGCCTTAACTTCGTCCGTAAGCATACTACGTCCACGATTGAACTCACTAAACCAG
This sequence comes from Pammene aurita, assembly GCA_947086415.1. Taxonomy (NCBI): domain Eukaryota; kingdom Metazoa; phylum Arthropoda; class Insecta; order Lepidoptera; family Tortricidae; genus Pammene; species Pammene aurita. The sequence continues at coordinate 2,972,334 of OX352307.1, forward strand.
TGATACACAGTAGTTTTAGATGGGGCTTCATCACCAAAAGTTGAAGTTAGTTGATCTATGCACTGTTGTTGCGTTAAACCACGCCGAAAATCATAATAAATCATAGCACGAATATTTTCACGAGTGAGTTCCATTCTTGCTGCGAGATGACATTTAAAACCCGTCAAAAACAAAACACGAGCGTTAATAAGAAAGAAAAAATATACCGGTCAGTACTTAAAAAAGTTCAAATTTTACCATGGAGGTCAAATATGCTATTTAAGAAGATTGTAATCCCGGTTTCTGGATATATAAATAGCAGCCTATGTATTTCAAAAAGTAGCATTGCTTATGGTAATGTAGTAAAAATGCGAAGCAATTGTTTTTATTCGTTTACTCTATTTGGGTTTTGCATTTCTTTTAAGAATCTTATTTGTTTGTTTTGGTGAGATAACACGATAAAAGTTGCCGGTAAATTGTGATTAGTGTAAAATAAAAAACTTTAATCGTGACAGTTTTACGGTGGGTATGTGTGTGCAGACTATTAAAAATGATGTTTTTTCAAAGCTTTCTTTTAGCAAAAAAAAGAAGTGATTGAAAAGTGTCGCAATTGCAGTTAACACAAACAAGTGGTAAAGTAAATCGCAAATTCAATCCTAAAGTATGATTAGTATTATTGGCTTACGGGGTGCGTCCATAGCAATCGCTTGTTCTGTTTCCCGTGTTTATTGTTTTAAAACAGTATAGAATGACGCCGGTTACGTGGAAATTCATATTTTTTGACGTGGTTAATTAATTACGTACGTCATTATTAACTGACTTGACCTTGAAAACGAATGAAAACCACGCAATTTTTTGGTAAGTTACTAGCTCTTTTTTTTGCCTACCCAGTCTCAAATCTCTGTGCACGCCACTGCATACAGTATATGGTACATAGTCCCTAAAAATCAGAAAAACGTCATAAATCATCCCACAATAGCGAAAAACCACTATAATCTGCGAGATTTTGTCCTCATTCTTAAACACCGATCAAATAATACTAGGGACACAATCAGCCCAAAGAAATGGCCCCACAATAGTACCGGTTACAAATTTTCAGGAGCCATATTTTCAGTAAATCTTGTTTGAAACTGTACTTCCTTTACATTGTTGGTCGAAGTGCTTAAATTAGCTTTTAAAAATTTATAATAAATAACATTTTGTAATTAAATTATACAGGAGTTCCGGGTACAGCGAACGGCGCAGCGACAGTGACTACAAACCTTCCTCATTCAAAGTCAACCGGAAACTGGAGGTCATGGAAAAGATGGGTAAGTTTCACCAACAGGTCTTAGATAGCTGCGGAATGAATTCCCTGGCGAGATTCTCCCAAAACAATACAGTTATGAGGTTCTTCAAAAAAGGAGTGTACAGGAATCTAAAGAGTCGGCAACGCGCATGTGACACCATGGAGTTGCAGGCGTCCATAAGTTGCCGCAGATGCTTACCATCAGCCAGGCTGTATGCATATTTGCCGTCGTCGAAGTCAAAAAAAAAAAAGATAAACGGCCAAGTTTGATAGCATATTTAAATCACTCATTGTTACTTATTGCCGTCCGTCAAACACTTCCTTGAAAATAGAAATTAGACTAACAAAGTTATTAAGGTTTAGTCACACACGAGCGCGATGCCGGCGTGGCGTGAGCGGGGCGCGACGCTGACGTCCGAATGTATCCCTTATGTTGTTAAGGCCTGTTTACACTTGCAAGTTTACTTGCGGCAAGTAGGGACGCAGCTATATGCTAGAATGAAATAGTGATATTCATTTCTCATTCTGAAATATACCTGCGTCCCTACTTGCCGCAAGTAAACTTACAAGTGTAAACTGTCCTTTACTAGGCACAACAGCATCGCGCGCGAGTGTGACTAATAGTCTAGTCTACTAATAAAAAGTAACGAGTTTGACCCCAAATTTACGTCACTTTTGAACCAGTCTGCCGGGCACTTCCGGCCATGCAGGAACTGGCAGACTGTGTTTATCTGTACCTACATACAAATTGCTATTTGCTGCCACAAGTATCATCTTTATATCAAATTACGTAGGTAAATGGTACTTTTTTGTGCTTACGGCCAATTCTAATTTTTTTATAACAATTCTTTCGGAACTCAGCATCACTTTTATGAACATGTTCCATGGGGCTTATCATTGTATCACGTAACGTAGCAAGTCTTGCGGTCCCCGTCCGTACTAGCCTTTTCACGCTACTGTTCGGAAATGTGACAAAAGATGGTCAAAATCCAAGCTGGAAAGTAAGCATTTGCTGTAGCACCTGAACCACCACTACAGCAATGTTATTGTAACGATGAAATGTCATTAGATGGAAAGTAAATTGCCAATGTTATGCCATTGCATTCATTAAAAGGTCTTTTTTTGGCACTACTTTATGTTCCAAAATTAAAATAAGGTTGTTTATCGGGACAACTACCTGTTTAAAAAAAAAAAAGAAACGTCAGAACCATTTATTCACCCTTCAGGCGTTTTTACTTTTTTAGCCGTTTGTGGTTTTCTATCAAAAACGCCTCTAAGTAATGAGTCGGTTTGAAGCAAACAACAGAAAAACGCTTCTTGAAAGTGAAAAAAAAAGTAAAAAGGCGGGAATGGAATACTGAATTGGATATTCTATTAAAGCATTTACTCGTATATTATTATGATGACAAATGTTTTTTTTTTTAAATTTCCTCACAGTAGTCGTGAAAAGCACTATGTAATATCTCGGCCGAAAGCGCTATATAGGTATCTATCGAATCGAACTAACTCGATCCACCTATAGCTTACATTCAAGCCTCTACAACAATGTACTATTATTGTGATCGGTACCGAAATACAAGATCCGCATATTTGTACCGGCGCCGGCAGGTCTGCAGATCAAGACCCCCGACGGGTCCATGGCCACGGCGCAGCAGCTGCGCGCCGCGGCGCACGAGCCCGGCCCGCACCGCCCCTCCTACTACAACCCGCAGGCGCCCTCCAACAAGATCCTTGACCAGGTACGTTCCAGAATTGTATGTAAGATGGCTCTTGGACAGCCGGAGATATAAGCTAATTGATGTATTCATAGAAAATAAAACTATATTGGCGTACATTTAAATAATGATATTTTAATATGGAATGGCAAACTGGCGGGTAAAAACGACATCATATAGTCTGGCAAACCATTTCTGTCAGTAGAAACGCGCGGCAAATTCAAAATACGTACATGTGGCAACCCTTTGTGATGAGTCACCGTATTTCATGACGAACATTTCAATTAACATTGAATTTGTTTCTAGTGCATTTCACTCTCTCATCTTAAGCGCGAGTGAGATAGAACTCCTGCAACGTTCCCAATTAAATTTAAATTCTTTTTTAAGGCATATGTCAATTGCCTCGACCAGAGTATCTGTTGCAGTTGATGACAGATCAGACGAAATATATCCGTCTCCTTTTTACACACCGTAAATGTCAACTAATGAAAGGGGCGGAAATACCAACTAAAATTAAAAACATAAACTTTGATGATCATTGTTACTTTTTTCACTGATTCTCAGTGTTATCATACTTTTGTTCGCTGTACATTGCTATTGCGTTCGTTGGCTGGCCAGACTATAACTCATAAATTCTATACAAACTATGTGTTCTTCTTTTAAAATTAGAAAAAACGGTCAGTTTCGCCCTGTATCTTCATTTTTAGAAATATTAGGAAAAAAATAATGAATTTACATTTACATGATAAGTGATTACGTTTAAGACAACAAGAGGCGCGATTAAAAATTTTTCCCAGTAATCACACGACAGCAACCGCACGATCTTAAAAAAAAACCGGCCAAGTGCGAGTCGGACTTGCGCATGAAGGGTTCCGTAGTTAGAGAATTCAACCAACCGGAGCGGCCATGTCTGTCATTTTCTATACAAAAAAAGTCTGCCGATTTTTGCAAGGGAGGAGAACGTCAAATGTATGGCTATTCGTACGTAAAATACAAATATCCACGTCAGATAAACGTCAGTCCATACAATAAATATGACCACTGATCATAAGTTTTCGGCAGAGGGGAACGCCTGTCAATGACCGCTTCGGTTGGTTGAGTTCTCTAAGTTTCCGTACCATTATCTATAAAAACGGCAAAAAAATCATGTCTGTTGTATGGGAGCCCCCTTAATTATTTATTTTGTACTGTTTGTAGTATTGTCGTTGTTAGGGGCAACAGAAATACATCATCTGTGAAAATTTCAACTTTGGATATGGCACCCTAAAAAGAAGTAAAGATGTTTACTTATCTAAAGGGAATAGCAGAAGCAAAATGTCCCCGCCTTGTCTATGTGTATGAAAAAATCTATACTAATATTATAAATGGGAAAGTGTGTGTGTTTGTTTGTTTGTCCGTCTTTCACGGCAAAACGGGGCGACGAATTGACGTGATTTTTTAAGTGGAGATATTTGAAGGGATGGAGAGTGACATAGGCTACTTTTTGTCTCTTTCTAACCCCCCACTTCCCTAAAATGGGGGGTGGAAGTTTGTATGGAGCATTCCGACATTTTCAAGGTAGAAAGCTAAAAATTGGTATGCGGAGTATTTTTGTGCGGTTTATTCTGTTCCGAATTTAACGCGAGCGAAGCCGCGGGCAAAAGCTAGTATTATATAAATACAAGTAAATTTAAAGTGGTAATACCAAAGTCAAGTTATCTCCAAAGTTATCTCCGTAGAAACTTAAGTACTATGTCCTACTCGTAGGTGGCGAAACGCAAGCTGCTATGGGCCCACAAGAAGGAAGAGAAGTCTGAAGCGGAGAAGGCGGCGCCCTGGACCGGCACTCGCTTCGCGGCCGACCAAGACGGCAAGCAGGCGTCCAAGTTCATGCGGCTCATGGGCATCAGGGACCCTGGTGAGTTTATCAGGATATCAAACTTCCAATGGTGAATGCTACACGCTCGATATTTAACGTGATATTTATCTCGTAATATTTTGGTATACTACACATACGATACGAATCGCTTCAGTGCGACGGTAAATTTCAATCAGTACAGTCGTACATTTCGTAACACAATAAATAAAGCTATGAGTGACAATATAAATTAAGCTTGCGTTGCTATTATATTAGCGATAGCATTGAAAAGACGTATAAAGCGAAAAAAATGGACGAAATATTGGTGTCAAGATAGAGAAAAATATACACATCTGAATTTATTAAATCAGATTCGGGAATATGAAGATATGGATGACTATGAAAATTATTTTCGCATGCCCGATGCTCGCTTTGAACATCGTCCATGCGTCCTCTTCCATCGCTGACAGAATGAATACTGACGCGATAAATATCGATTAGAGACTAGACGCTCGATACTTATCGACGATACTGCATACAGATCGTGGATTTTTGGATTTCTAGACATCCAGCGATCCGTGTCACGATACGTGATACGCTATACTACACACTCGATAAATATCGAGATCCTGGATTACGATTCAAATATCACGATAAATATGGAGGGTGTAGCATTCGCCAATGGATCTAATGTGAGAGTCTAATTCAAAAGGCACCACTTAGCGGCCAGCACTTACTTTTTATTGCTGGATTACAATATTGAATCTGTACAGTCGCCATCAAATATATCGGAGCGGCCAAGGTAATCAAAAATATCAGAACATGCACTTTATCGCCTTGACAGTAGAGGCGTTGTTCAGATATTTGTGACCACCTTGGCCACTCCGATATATCTGATGGCGACTATACAACATACAACTTAAGTGCCTTTGGCCAAATGGTAAACTCCAAAAAAGTGTCACAAATGGTCTTTAAACTTACTTTTCACCACCGATCAAATAATATTAGGGATGCACAATCAGGCCAATAAATGGCCCCACAATAGGCGCAAAAAACTCGGGCGGTACTTTCTTTGATAGTCTTATTACGGTATAAGACTAGCCGGTACAAATTTTCACGAGCCATATTTTCAATAAATCTTGTGTGAGTCTGTACGTCCTTAACATTGTTGCTCGAAGCTTTTCAAGTTAAAATTAACAAGTGTCTTTTTCCGTTTGGAGGCTACTTTGTCACATGTCCTTAAACTACGTCCAAAAGAGAGGTAAGGGTACTGCGAGTGTCATCTCGCTATGTGTGATAGGGCACAGCACAGCGAATGTCATCTCGCTCTAATCTGGAGCAGAGCCCGACAGGGGAAGTACCTCCACCTTACAGAAAACCACAGCCAAATAGCACTAGACCCTACTCATAATGTTTTGTTCCTGCTGGTGAGTAAGGTTGCCAAAGAGCTCAAAGAGGACCCAGTGTGTTGACGATGAGGGACCCTCTTGTTCCTTTAGCCGTCAACACAATGAGTCCTCCTTTTTGTAAAGGGTCGGCAAAGCGCATGTGACACCTCTGGAGTTGCAGGCGTCCATAAAGGCGTAGCTGCTTACCATCAGGCGGGCCGTATGCTTGTTTGCCACCGTCGTGGTATTAAAAAAAAATGTTTTTTCAGCTAAACGTAACACATTTCACATTGATTTTAAACTAGTTTATAAAAGAATCGTTTTATCCGACTATTTGCGTGCGGGCGCGCGTCCAAGTATGCTATGACGTGCGCTATGTATGATTAATGTGACGTGTGACCTCAAGTTGAACATGAAACTATTAGTCGGGCTGTCTAGCTTCTAAACACAGTCTACTCCAAATGTCGAACAGTTCGAAATGTTTGTTTATTTTGTGATTGATGATGATGACAGTAATCATTTGTAACATTGGTTTAGTAAAGGTACCGGTAGTTATTTGGCAGCCGGCGCGTACGTTGTACGGATTCAATATTGTAAAAGCGTAAAGAATGGTATCTTTCTCAAAATAATGAGTATAATGACACATTTTAGCAGGGCAAGTATTATTTACGCAACTGAAATGAGCGGAAGCTTTCGTATGAAAGGCCGGATAAGCTAAGTGATTCTGCCCCCAGCGTGTTTTGGCTTATAATCTTTACAGATTGTATAACTGTATAATTTATAGATTTTGTAGAACTTACTTGGCCTGAACTCACCGGAGGCAAGCAATCACTTAGATTATCCTAGCATGGCATTGAGTTAGGTATATAGTAGAGGTACAGTCTCCAATAAGATTTACCAAAAATATGCCTTATGAAAAATTGTAACCAGTCAGTGTTATACCGTAATAAGACTCAAAGAAACTCCTGTACGAGTCGTTCTTACAGCACTATTGTGGGGCCATTTTTAGGGGTTAAGGTGTATCTCGTACTTTTTTACATATCGGTGTTGCACGGCCATTGTATAGTAGCACTAATAGTTATCTATCCAGGCTTTTTCAATTCTCAAACTAACGTAACTCCCACAGACGCAGTAAAACAAGAAGTGCCAGAGAAAACAGTGGACCCGATCAAGAAGCAAGAGGAGCTGTTCCAAGCCATGCAGGCGCAGTACGAGGTCGCGCGCGCCACCACGCACACCATGCGGGGCGTCGGGCTCGGCTTCCAGCGCGGACAGTACTAGTGCTGGTGCTGGTGAAGCAAGAGGAGCTGTTCCAAGCCATGCAGGCACAGTACGAGGTCGCGCGCGCCACCACGCACACCATGCGGGGCGTCGGGCTCGGCTTCCAGCGCGGACAGTACTAGTGCTGGTGCTGGTGAAGCAAGAGGAGCTGTTCCAAGCCATGCAGGCACAGTACGAGGTCGCGCGCGCCACCACGCACACCATGCGGGGCGTAGGGCTCGAGCTTCCAGCGCGGACAGTACTAGTGCTGGTGCTGGTGAAGCAAGAGGAGCTGTTCCAAGCCATGCAGGCACAGTACGAGGTCGCGCGCGCCACCACGCACACCATGCGGGGCGTCGGGCTCGGCTTCCAGCGCGGACAGTACTAGTGCTGGTGCTGGTGAAGCAAGAGGAGCTGTTCCAAGCCATGCAGGCACAGTACGAGGTCGCGCGCGCCACCACGCACACCATGCGGGGCGTCGGGCTCGGCTTCCAGCGCGGACAGTACTAGTGCTGGTGCTGGTGAAGCAAGAGGAGCTGTTCCAAGCCATGCAGGCACAGTACGAGGTCGCGCGCGCCACCACGCACACCATGCGGGGCGTCGGGCTCGGCTTCCAGCGCGGACAGTACTAGTGCTGGTGCTGGTGAAGCAAGAGGAGCTGTTCCAAGCCATGCAGGCACAGTACGAGGTCGCGCGCGCCACCACGCACACCATGCGGGGCGTCGGGCTCGGCTTCCAGCGCGGACAGTACTAGTGCTGGTGCTGGTGAAGCAAGAGGAGCTGTTCCAAGCCATGCAGGCACAGTACGAGGTCGCGCGCGCCACCACGCACACCATGCGGGGCGTCGGGCTCGGCTTCCAGCGCGGACAGTACTAGTGCTGGTGCTGGTGAAGCAAGAGGAGCTGTTCCAAGCCATGCAGGCACAGTACGAGGTCGCGCGCGCCACCACGCACACCATGCGGGGCGTCGGGCTCGGCTTCCAGCGCGGACAGTACTAGTGCTGGTGCTGGTGAAGCAAGAGGAGCTGTTCCAAGCCATGCAGGCACAGTACGAGGTCGCGCGCGCCACCACGCACACCATGCGGGGCGTCGGGCTCGGCTTCCAGCGCGGACAGTACTAGTGCTGGTGCTGGTGAAGCAAGAGGAGCTGTTCCAAGCCATGCAGGCACAGTACGAGGTCGCGCGCGCCACCACGCACACCATGCGGGGCGTCGGGCTCGGCTTCCAGCGCGGACAGTACTAGTGCTGGTGCTGGTGAAGCAAGAGGAGCTGTTCCAAGCCATGCAGGCACAGTACGAGGTCGCGCGCGCCACCACGCACACCATGCGGGGCGTAGGGCTCGAGCTTCCAGCGCGGACAGTACTAGTGCTGGTGCTGGTGAAGCAAGAGGAGCTGTTCCAAGCCATGCAGGCACAGTACGAGGTCGCGCGCGCCACCACGCACACCATGCGGGGCGTCGGGCTCGGCTTCCAGCGCGGACAGTACTAGTGCTGGTGCTGGTGAAGCAAGAGGAGCTGTTCCAAGCCATGCAGGCACAGTACGAGGTCGCGCGCGCCACCACGCACACCATGCGGGGCGTCGGGCTCGGCTTCCAGCGCGGACAGTACTAGTGCTGGTGCTGGTGAAGCAAGAGGAGCTGTTCCAAGCCATGCAGGCACAGTACGAGGTCGCGCGCGCCACCACGCACACCATGCGGGGCGTAGGGCTCGAGCTTCCAGCGCGGACAGTACTAGTGCTAGTGAAGTGACTCGATGAAGTGGTGAACGACAGAATCTAATGCTAGTGTTGTGTGATAGTGTATATAGTGCAACCAGACACAGGAATATACTAAGGGCTGGTTGCACCAAACCGTCTGTTAACGTCCAAGTCATCATCCAAAATTCTTGTATGAAAAGTTGTACCGTTTTCTATGGCATGATAGCTCCGTCACCATATTTAACCTTGATCTGTGCGTTAGTTGTGCGTGGTGCAACCCACCCTTAGACGTGTAGTGTTTGCTACTTTGAGAGCTAAAGTTGATCCTTACACCCTGGAATCCTATACGATAGGCTCAGTGAAGGGACAGCGACGCGTATGGAACCCGCCTAGGGTTGCAGGCGTCACTAAGCTACGGTGACTGCTTGTATACTTGTTTGCGTTGTATACTTTGGTGCTCCTACGCTAATATTTTGTAACATTATAAAACACTAGGATGCCGTTATGTCAAGCTGTAACATTTTGTCAATCCAGTTACAACAGTCGCCATCAGATATATCGGAGCGGCCAAATTGAACAACGCCTCTATTGTCAAGGCGATAAAGTGCATGTTCCTACAATTTTGAGGACCCTGGCCGCTCCGATATGTTTGATGGTGACTGTACCAACCTAGTGGCGCTATGCAGTGTCAAATTTCCGCCCACAATATTCTGCACCACTGTGTCTTAGTATTAATTTGTCTACGCTTGTGAGTGTGTGTGTATATATGGAAATGCTTGACTGAGATCACAGATGCTGATAGACTAGAAATGCAAGCAGTTTTTTTTCTAATGAAAGAGTTTCTGATTTTATTCACTGTGACTTGATAGGATGAGAAGGATGATTAACTAAATGTCTTCCCTCTAGTCCCATATTGTGCATTATATGGTAGTGATTAAACATAATTTAATGTAACACAAGTAACTGCAAAATGTTTTTTTTTGTACACACAGTCGCTATCAAATATATCGGAGCGGCCAGGGTACTCAAAAATATCTGAACATGCACTTTATAGCCTTGATAATAGAGGCGTTGTTCAGATATTTGTGACCACCTTGACCGCTCCGATATATCTGATGGCGACTGTACACACTTTTATCGCTGATTGTACAGTCGCCATCAAATATATCGGAGCGGCTAAGGTATTCAAAAATATCTGAACATGCATTTTATCCCTTTGACAATAGAGGCGTTGTTCAGATATTTGTGACCACCTTGGCCGCTCCGATAATCTGATAGCGACTACCATCGCCCACTGTTAACTGCACATCGGTGGACCTTATGCCTTTCGTAATAAGGTCCACCGTACAGTTAAGAGTGTTGCTGTTTGTACAGTCGCCATCAGATATATCGGAGCGGCCAAGGTACCCAAAAATATCTGAACATGCACTTTATCGCCTTGACAATAGAGGCGTTGTTCAGATATTTGTGACCACCTTGGCCGCCCCGATATATCTGATGGCGACTGTACCTCTTGTTTACACGTTTATTAATTGCTTCACGAGCAGTGGCGTAACTACGCTAAGTGGGGCCCGTGGCAAATTCATAGTATGGGTTCCTTTTACAGAACATGTTAGAATCCTCCTTTAGTCTTGTCCCCTCCGGCCGGGGGCCCCCTTAGGCCAAGGGCCCGAGGCATTTTACCAGCTCTGCCACCCTATAGTTACGCCACTGTTCACGAGACCTTTATAATAAGCCCTAACTCAGTGTGGTTGCAGTATTTCTTTGAGGATTTCCATAGGTCACCCTCCAACTGCATCATGGGATCACCTCCGTGTTAATTAATTATTGCATTGTCATGTACAGTCGCCATCAGATATATCGGAACGGGCAATGTGGTCATAAATATCTGAACAACGCCTCAATAAAGTGCATGTTCAGATATTTTGAGTACCTTAGCCGCTCCGATATATTTGATGGCGACTGTACCTATATAACGGAAATATACGAAATTTCATCGCAATCAGACACTAGTATTCGAAATTTTATAAACAAATGACAAATATATGAAGTGAAGCAAAATAAAAGTGTGTAAAAATAGCAAATACCTTGAGTCATTCATGAAAATTATGTCAATGAACTTATCATGTGTCAATGAGTTATGATTACACTAATAAAACCAGCAGGCTGACAATAATGTTTCAAAATATAACTTTGTAATATTTATTTTCATATTCTAAACTGGTATTGTTTACTAACTTAGGCTAGCTAGCCTAAATTCCTATCCCATTCTAAACTTTGTAAAAATATTGTCTTTTATTGCAAGATATTTTTAAGAAATGGGTTTTTGTATATATTTCACAAAAATGTTGATGTTGTATAATTTTCTCACATAATGTCAATAGATAATATGGCACTAATTATTATCCAATGTAAAGACATTTACCAAAATGTAAACTATTTTCAAAGTATGTATTATTAGAAAAGATTCTTACTGAATCTGTGTATATGAATTGTCTTCTGTACAGTCACGTCTGAAAATATGGATACATTTAATGTGACAAATATATGTATCCACGACTCTATTACCAAGGAGTAAAGACGTGGATACATGTTTTTGTCACATTAAATGTATCCATATTTTCAGACGTGACTGTACATAAATATTTAATACAATTTTATATTTGATTATGGTTCAATCAGATCCATAATTACATAGGTTTGATCATTTCTCACAAAATGTGCTGAATACTAGTAGATCTATTACATTAGTATAAGTCTATGATGCGTCAATAAATTTCGTTGATGACTGACATATATCCTTGGCCATAAAAATATTCATGAATAAATAAATAAATAAATATTTGGGGACAATCTTACACAAATCAACCTAGTCCCAAACTAAGCAAAGCTTGTACTATGGGTACTAGGCAACGATATACATACTTATATAGATAAATATATACTTAGATACATAGGAAACACCCATAACTCAGGAACAAATATTCGTGATAAACACACAAATAAATGCCCTTACCAGGATTTGAACCCGGGACCTCCTGCTTCATAGGCAGGGTCACTACAGACTGGGCTAGGAGGCCGTATTTTATTCATAAATATTAATAAATACTGAGATCATAAATGCATGTGTGTGGTGTCTCTATACAGAGTTGGCCACTGTTGTGTGATGGTAACTATGGTTCACAATGAACCATTACTGGGGCCGATTGAATAACTTGTAACTAATAATATTAGCGGAAGTCTCTTTTCAATCCCATTTATAAGAAAGAGACTTCCCCTGGTTTACCGAAAACTACTTCGTTCGTGTCATGGATCCTGGCCCGACCACGACACGATAATGAAATTAAATGATTGCACAAATTCATCATTTTTTAGGTGCTATTTAGTGCTACTAGTCCCATGAATTTGTGCCGCATAGTTTTCAAGTTATCGCGGTACCGTTGTGCCCTGGCCCGACCACACCTCTCCAACGAGATTTGGTGAATGCACAAATTCATCGTTTTTTAGGTGCTATTTAGTGCCACCAATCCCATGAATTTGTGCCGCTTAGTTTTCAACTTATCGCGGTACCATACCTATACAAGGTGGAAAGAATTGGAGGGAAACTACCTTAAAACGTTGAGTTGAGATAGCCCAATTTACTAAAAGAAAACATCCTCTCGTTTTTTTTAATTTTCACTCTTTTTCATAACGATTGCATGGAAAATCATTTTTATTGTTTATGGCTTCCATTGTGCGCTAAACTTGGTTGGGATGAATTAGTTTATTATCCTTGTTGGAAATAGGAACCAATGGCATCAATCGTCATTAAAATTGTTTTTGGTAAAAATTGCTTGTTACGCGGGTATATTAGTTTTTCTTATAACTTATAAATAGGTGTTAAATGATCTCTGAAAAAAAATCTTTTTTTGTAATTTTTACCATTTTTACCTAAACAATTTTCATGACAATTGATGCCATTGGGTCCTATTTCCAATAAGGATAATAAACTTAATCATCCCAACCAAGTTTAGCGCAAAATGGAAGCCATAAACAATAAAAAAAATTACATACAATTGTTATGAATAAGAGAGGAATTAAAAAAAAAAATCTGTGAATGCAGTTTTACTTTTTAGGAAAAACGAGAGAATGTTTTCTTTTAGTAAATTGGGCTATCTCAACTCAACGTTTTAAGGTAGTTTCCCTCCAATTAGTTCCACCCTGTATAGGTATGGTACCGCGATAAGTTGAAAACTAAGCGGCACAAATTCATGGGATTGGTGGCACTAAATAGCACCTAAAAACGATGAATTTGTGCATTCACCAAATCTCGTTGGAGAGGTGTGGTCGGGCCAGGATCCTGTACCCCCGCCCGACCACAACGGTACCGCGATAACTTGAAAACTATGCGGCACAAATTCATGGGACTAGTAGCACTAAATAGCACCTAAAAAATGATGAATTTGTGCAATCATTTAATTTCATTATCGTGTCGTGTTCGGGCCAGGATCCATGTTGGCTCTATCCCTCGAATAAGCAAAAGGGATAGAGAGGCAGATAGCTCATTTTTGAATTTGGGTATTTGCGGTAGCCTCATGTCGTTACCTCCTTTTCTATCGCTCTTGCAGATACGAGCGAAAGAGATACAGATAACTAGTCGATTTTTGAAGTTCACGGTAAGGCCTGTGATCTATTGAACTGCTAGCGTAGATCTTACCCGCTATTTGTGTGATAAACTATATTCTAGTGAGAAATAATTATTGTGTGGTCACAGATCTTCCTCCAATGCTGATATGTATAGTTTTGTAAATCCTAGTAGATATAGGAAACGGTAGTCATAGTCCATGCAATGATTATTATTTTTAATTTATGTGTAAGGTAATAAATGTTATTATTATTTTATACGTTGTTTTATTCTGCTCGGTGGACCTTATGCCTTTTGTAATAAGGTCCACCGATGTACAGCTTAAGAGTTGCTGTTTGTACCTTTTACCGATATCGTTAGCACAAGTGGTAGGCTACCTACTACCGTTGCTAACGCGCGTCTCATTTTCTGCGATCGAGTGTTTCACTAGATGGCAGCACCTAGGCGAGGTCTTTGACAGCAGCTGTCAAAATCCATCAATAAAAAATATATGATTAATTGATTATACATGATTGGTGGATTATGACAGCTCGACCTCTCGCCACGGTGCTGCCACCTAGTAAAAATCTCGATCGCGCAAACCCTCATTGAAACGTTATGGACTAAGAGCTGGCCACGTCAGATATGACACAATAATGAGAGCAAAAAACCCCGTCTGGTTACATTGCTATACTATCCTTATTGCTAGATCCGGGCATCTGGCAGCTTTTAATGGGTGAAGATCAGAGTGACAGGCTAGCAAAATTTTTGAATTGGAAAATAGTTATACCAAAATAGGTAAAAACTACCGAAGGAGAAAGAATAAAGGATTGCCTATATTTTAATATTACAACAAAAAACATTGTGCATTATTAATTATTACGGAAACAAAAACGGTAGGCGAGAAACTATGAATTAAAATAATTTAATTTAATTTCGTATAAACGTCGTTTGGCACTACTTTCCCCCAACAGAAACTTTTGGCAATGATATAATCTAATTATTTATATAATTTCTCACAATATTGCATCAAACCCTGAACTCTAGTATTTGTTTTCTTGAAGTGGTTTGCATTCTTTGATCTACACCACTACAGCTGCCAGATGTCCAGATCTAGAAATAAACATAGTATTGATAGTATAGCAAATTAACTGAAGGGTTTCGTCGCTCTCATTATTGTGTCATATTTGACGTGACTCTCCTTCTATTATGGACAATTTTTATTTTACGCATTGTAGTTTGTCCGGAAAGAGAAGTCGTGGTTTATATGGGAGCTCATACATTCTACACTTTTCTCTTCGGACAGACTATATTCACAGATTATATAATAGTTCTTACCAAGAACTGACTCCGTGGTGTCACATGCGCTTTCAAAGTCTATGGCACCAAGTGAGGAGGAACTCCCTGGCCAAGCTATAAGTTTGGAAATAGAGAGTATGGAGAAGACTAGATACCATGTCGGTTGATCCGTTTCGATACATCCGATTGATTATACATTTCAGCCGTGTTTCAGCCATTTATCAAGAGCCAGAAGTTTTTCATGATCAAGTCAAGATACAGACGACGATCTCCGAAATTCAAAGTCATTAATTGCCGTCTATGTAGATGCAAATAAATTAATCGATAGATCTAATGCCGCAATGTATCAATAACCGCAGCTGATGTCAAATCGACGGGCTTCTAAAAGCCCTGTTACACTTTTCTTTTTTTAGTGTCCTAACCTAACTAGCATCCTAATTAGGATCCTACCTATCTTATCTTATCTTATTTGGCTCGGGGGCCCATATGGATACACTTCGACCCAACGGGATCTTTTGTGTAATTGCCCCCTAGTAAATTAGGATCCTAACTTTTTTCAATAGTAAATTTACTTGCTAAACTTGACTAAATTTAGAAACTAAATCATTTAGGAAGCTAACTAGGACAAGTGTAACAGGCCTTTGTTGGAGAAATTTATAAGAGTTCTCAGTTGCACCAACATAAGAAAATAATACATCGTTATTTGTTGTTTATGGGCGTTGTAAGAACGAGTTTACAAGTTTTTATGACAAATAACCGTTATAACGTTATCTTCGTCACATCACTACTTTGACAACAACCATTTTCGTGGGATTCACCGAATATCAAAATATAAAATTATTCCTATCGCTTTTTATGATAAGAGGGTACATAAACTAATGTGAGAATATTTGCCGACCTCATATGCGTAATTTGTGTTGCAAGAAGCGGCTGGAACCGTGTAATTTCTAATTTATCTTGTTAATTATAGAAACTTGGCCAGTTTAAGTAAGAAGTTCGTTGGTTTAATAGTAATAAAAAAGTTATAAGTGTACGATGGAAGAGGAGGACACGAAACAATGTCCCAATTGGTAAGTACAGCGCCATTAGAGCGTGTTGTGTAAATTGTCCTATTTATACTAACATGCGCTCTCACAGTTTATTTTTAGCCGATGTAGAGCAATACAGCTGTTGTAACTGCTCGGGTTGTTTACCTTACGGGAAGAATCGCCGGAAAGAAATCGGAAACATCTTCGATCAAACATGCTTAGACATACCTACATTCTTATGTACTGATATATTTTATCTCAGCTGAAGAGTAACGTAACTCAATAATAAAATACCTATAGTATATTATATTTCAATTCAGAATCTTTGTTTATAATATTTAAAATTTTATTGAAATGGTCATGTAATTTTTAATTAGTAATTATATATCGGCACGACTGGCTCCTTATAATAATAATATATGATCCGGGAGTTACCGTCTGCAGGAAATGATATTGGATACTGTTTTATTAGGCAGGCGTCCGGTTCTTCATCCAATAGCCCAGTAGTTAGTCCATACTCTTCACCCAATAGCCACATTTTAGGCTCCATTAACTCTCAATAGTCCTTACACCATGGCGGTCGCTGTCTCTAAGTGTGCCCCATTACATGAGCAGGGGCAGCATCCGCTTAGTGTACCCCTCACTTTTCATTAAATTGTCGAAAGTGCCTCTGCGCGTTGGCTTTGGCTCCCCATAAGCCTTCAAAGGTCTGGAACACCATTGTTCTGTGGCCGGGAAAGACATACAAATATATAATATAAATATATAAAATTGTTATTTATATTTTAGAGCGCACTATTCGCCAACAAACTGTCCTCAGTTTAGCGAAACAAATATGTATACCTACCACTTAAATTTTATTTTGAAAAAAAAAAAAAAAAAAATAATAATAATAATAATCCTAACAGTAGTAGGGAAAGACCTAAAGTGTAGATGTTTGTGACGCCACTGAAAAATGTTCTATGTTTAAGCCCCTTATCTTACACCGGCTTCGGGTTCTCTGATTCAAGATACTGCTCCATTCTTTCCATATAATATTTTTAACACATACCAGACCAGATTAAAGAAGAATTCTTTTTTTTCATTTATACCACGACGGTGGCAAACAAGCATAGCCTGATGGTTAGCAGCTATCGTAACATATGGACGTCTGCAACTCCAAAGGAGTCACATGCACGTTGCTGACCCTTTACAAAAAGGAGGATTCACTGTGTTGACGGCTAAAGGAACAAGAAGGTCCCTCATCGTCAACACACTGGGTCCTCTTTGAGCTCTTTGGCAACCTTACTCACCAGCAGGAACACAACACTATGAGTAGGGTCTAGTGCTATTTGGCTCTGGTTTTCTGTAAGGTGAAGGTATTTCGCCAGTCGGGCTCTGCTCCAGATTTGAGCGAGATAACATTCGCTGAACGTGCCCTACCACACTTAGCGAGATGCCATTCGCAGTGCCCATTCCTCTCTTTTTGGCGTAGTTTAAGGACATACCCCAAGTCCGGACGTAGTTAGGACATACCCTAGGTCCATTCTTAATTGAGTATAGTTATTTGACAGCACTTTATTACATTTGTGCTTAATCGGTTTTTAGAGGGAGCACTTCTCTGTCGATCCATCAAAGGAAGTAGTTCAGACTTTTAGGTCTTTTTGTTTCTTTACTTCACAAACAATTTGTTATATCTAGGACTCTTGGAACGAGACAAATGAGTACATCATGGCCTACAGCGAAAAAATTGTTTGCCATATCTGTCTTTATCTCATTATATCTGACTCGCTTTAAAGCTATTTAATACTATTCTACTGAACTAAGGACCAAAGAGTGATTGAGACTGTTTATGAAGGAAGATACAGTTTATTTCGGTCTGTCAAAGGAGTTAGTTTGTTTTAGTTCATCGTTCCTGACGACACAAGCCTAATTTGCAAACAGCTTTGTATGCCAGGGGCTGTCAGATTATTCCACACAATTCAGAATGATTTTGCTTTGAAATTCCTTTTATTTGGTCAATGAACCTTTGTTAATTTTTCCCGGCCATCCCATTAATCCATCCAATTTTAGATATCTACATTTCATGTTTTATACAAACTTTCTCATCAAGTTTGTATCTGAAAGTGGTAATTAAATTCTAACATAACATAATGAAAATTATGATACAATTCTACTAAGAATCAGATTAGATATAGATAGTGCATCACAGCTTTATCACAGCTATATTACTGTAATCAGCTGTAACTATATAGTAAATGCAAAGGCCACTTTATCACAGGTCCATGTATAGATCCATTGTTCTATTAAGCAGAGGTACTTTGTTCTGAATTCTAAGAATGTTATGAATGACTTAACTTTTTTAAAGTTATGTAGGTACTCTGATTAAAGTAAAAAGAGGAAGATACCTGACGTTCATAGCTGACAAAACTGAAATGTGTTCCGGCACCCACACACTTGTAAATGCTTACACACTGCTATAAATGCTATAATGTACATGTGCATCTGGGGTAAAAGAGATACACCAATATACTTAACACGGGAGTGTAAGCGAGATTTCCATATTTTGCGCATTGCACAAAGTGTGACAGAGACCAACTAATATAATTTACAGTAGTGTAGGCAAGATCGTCATATTTCTAACAATGACGTATAGAAGTAAAAAGAGTCATTTGGGTTTGAAAAAAATTAAATCATGAATTTATATTGATCGTGAAAGTAGATATAGTAATAGTATATTGATCGTGAAAGCGGGCGAGATGGACCGAGATAGAAAATTAAATGTCAAGTCAATAGCTACTATATTTTTAAAATGTGAATAAATCTCTGTTCTAAACTTCTGGTGCTCTAGTCGAATATTCCAGTGTTCAACGAAATAGGTAACGAACCATCGTCTAAAAAAACCAGTATAAAGGCATCTACGATTACGCGTAGCTATTACGGATCTAGAGGTTTCTCTTTTTAATGCAATAATGGTTTGTCAAAAGAGACGCGCATGGTAAGCGACAGTTATATTGCACTACGCAATGATCCCTGTGGTCCTAGTACTTACATTTCCATCGCCTACCTCGCGCACGACTCAAAAACACCAATGTAAAGGTGTGATCTCTGATTGTGCATAGTTATAATGGTAAACAAGATTCACTTATCCTGAACGGTTTGTAAGTCTCGGGAATCAGCGCTAGGAGCCTAATTTGATTGGTAGCGACAGCAAATAAACTTTTTAAATACCACGACGGTGGCAAACAAGCATACGGCCCGCCTGATGGTAAGCAGCTACCGTAACCTATGGACGCCTATAACTCCAGAGGTGTCATATGCGCCTTGCCGACCATTTACAAAAAGGAGAATGCACTGTGTTCACGGCTAAAGGAACAAGAGCAAATAAAACTATTAGAAATTTAAGTAATATACTTTCTAGAAACGTTGTTATTATCGGGTAATTCGGGTATTAAAGATAATTGCTTACATTAATCGGGTAACACCCAAAACTCACTAATTACTATTACAAGTTTATAGCCGTAATTAACCATATTAGTAATAAAACAACATTGATTATAGTTTAATAATTTTATTGCAGTTTTGGTTGTCACCTGACAAATTATATTTACTAGAAACGTTTTTATTCTCTGGTATTAAAGATAATTGCTTAAAAGGTATTGACATAAAGAATCGAATTTTATGTCTAGACTAGAAAACTATGCATGTTTTCTTATTTACAGATGTTTCAAGTAAAAAGAAATAAGTTATAATACCTATTAGGCTTAAGTAATAAGTATATAGTATAGACCGTAAGCCAGGAACAAATTTCGTTGGTCATCGCGTCCCAGGCGATAACTTGTCAAGTGGTTAAGGGTGATATGTAATGAAGCCTCGTGAAGGTCAGCTGCCTCTCCGTTGGTGGGTTGAGGATTTAATTAGTTGAAAAAAAAAATGGTCATCGTGTCCCGATTGAAACTTTGTCAGAATAAAGTTTATATCAATATGAAAGTTTATATATATAATATAAAGTAAATATGCCTTTTTGTCAAACAAAACCTCCCATTTGTTCAAAGAGTCCAATCTCTTCGGATAGCATGACTTAATAAGTATATTTATAAGAAAAACGTGGCGTACATTTGTGTCAAAGTCTATACTAAGCTGCCTAACATCTACAAAGATCTCAATATAAACGAATTAAAAAAAAATATAAACGCAATGCCTCTTGACAATTGTTTTTACTCCTTGACTGAATATTTGAATCATGAATTTTGACATCACGTAACAATGTATATATATGTAAATAATATTAAGACATGTAATTTTAGTGTAGTTGACGTAGTGTAATGCGTAATTTAATGCCATATCTCTCACATTTGTATGCTGTATAACAGTAAGACATGACGACCTTCTAAATATATATATAAGACCACATAAAATATTATGTATTACGCATGATCTGCAATGCAATAAATTTTCATTTTCATTTTCATATCCTATTATAAATATAAAAAATCATTAGTCGGTATCGCAGTGAAAAGACCGTCAGCTGGTCACGTGAACATACGATCTTCAAGGCATCAGCTGATGGTCTTTCCACCTCGATACAGCCGGCTGACGATTTTTCATGTTTGTAAGAGCATATAAAATATCATCTGTAAAATTTTTAATCAGGACCCGATGACAGTTTATTTTGTAGTGATTAAATGGCTGCCGGCTCCTCAACCCACCAACGGAGCGTCAGCTGATCTTCACAAGGCTTCATTATACATCGCCCCTAACCAATTAACAAGTTATCACCTGGGACTAAAAAACAGAAGATATATGATTAATTATATTTTTTTGCTCTCAACTCTTGGATAATGGATATCTCAATCACACAATATTGTTTACATGTTGTATTCTATAAGAGACTTTTAGATTTAAGATATACATTTTGCGTGCTGCATTTCAGCAAAATGTGTGATAATTTTAAAATTATAATAATAATAATAAAGACTTTTTGTCAAACACATTTAATGCAAATAAAAAGCGTTACTTACTTTACTTGCGACACAATGAGTTAAACAAGGTGATGCATCATAAAAGTAGAAATAAGCTCAATCTCAAACCTATTTGATAAATTATCACTTTTTTATGTTTATTTTGAGTTTATTGTGTATGAATAACGTCTATAGTTTTTTTAGCAAGTATCCTTCTAATACAACTTGAGAGTGATTAGTAATTACATATACATAACAACATAACTGAAGTATCTATCTGAATGTCAATTGTTAAGACTTTTTGACAATTATATTATAACTAAAACTAACTAACTAGTTAAACCACTAACTAATCCAGCAATTTAACAAAAAAAACTAAATAACAGCTCAGTGTAGTAAAATTTCATTAATGTTACAAGTAAAAGGGCTGCGAGTCTGTGACACACGGACGAAGGAGGTTAAAAGAGAATGGTATAGTTCGTGTGAAGAATGTACAATTTTAGTGAGATAGTAAATACTTCGTTTTAGACTATTCGTAACAAACCGAATGGAGGGTTAAATTAAAACGACTTGAATAATCTTTATTGTACTTATGGCTGACTAATATCGCTTTAATAATTATGTACCCTCAAACAAAGACAGTTTGTTTCGCTTTTGACGTTTTGTTGTTTTTGACAAGGCGGGCTCAATTTTATGTAAATAATGTATCCTGACATCGCAATATTTGTCAATTATTGCTTTTAAAAGTAGTAATCTGTGGTTTAAAGTAGCTGGCTGGTCGAAAGCGTGATCTCTCAAGGCAAATAACATATTATTTGAATGAACAAAAGATTTTAATATATTGATTTTTAATTTAGTTATTTGACTTTCACATACAAAATGGGTAGATTTGTTTTCGGTCACAAACAGTTTAATAGTGTTTTCCGCTTTGGCGCATATTTGAAATAGATCATAGGATGGGTAGCACAATCCTCCCATATCCTTGATTGAGATGAGCTTATGAAAGCCGAGTTTCAGATTCGTTATAAGGGCGCTGCAACATGTCTCACATTTAATTATTTTTATGAGGGACCGTGCTACCCATCCGGCGATGTACCCAACAATTTGCTCGGCAGCGACCGACAAACTGGAGGGATTGTTTAGAAGTTCATTAAGTGCATACACATTTTCCTCTGCAGTTGAATCACTTTGTTCTATTTTACTTTTAATTTTTTTTACGCGCAGATATGTACCAGCTTGAGTAACTTTATGTTTTTCAAAGCTACCACATACCGCTTGTTCCTCGGCATCGAAGTCACTAAATACATTTCTATCTAAGCTTTGGTTAATGCTTGCCGTGGCCGAAGAACATGTCAATAGGGGAAAGTTGTCAAGCGGAATACAATTCCCAGAAAATGAAGAACGTAATTCCAAGTGTCCTAAAACCTTACGATAACTTCCCTTAAATTGTGACACATTTGGGTTGTTATTATAGCCACCTTGTCGGCGGATTACTCCAAAGAACAACTCTAAATGGTCCTGACTCAATTTATAAGTCGCTAGGTATCTTAATTTATTAGTTTCAACTAGTGTTTCATATAAATGTTTTAAGCTCTCAATACAAATAATGAACCCAATGAATCCCGTTTTACATGTTGCGTCTATTATTTTTGGTTTTGTTATTTTCAATGTAATTTTTTTTCTAGTGGTTCGCTTGCTCTTTGCAAGTATTTGCAAGGAACATATGTATGTTTTAATTTCATCAAAAAATCTAAAGAAATCATTTCTATTATCCGGACAAATGGGTTTTTTATATTGAAATCGACCTCGTTTCCTTGAGTTCATTATATCGAAAATATTATTAAAATTTTCAATAAACCTTACTGTTGCTTCCGTTTTTTCAAATTTTGAAGAATCAAGCAACTCGTTACACATTTTTAATGCAATGGCAACGCTTTGGCTTAAAAGTTGTGTAGCGAGTTACACTTTCATTATTTGGTTACGGAATTCTATGTGTCTTAAACTTAATTTATTCGCAAAATTTAGGTTCTCATTTTCCTGGAGTTTTAATAAATTCAATAAATACTGCCACTTTATTTCACCGCCTTCTCCGTCCAAGATCAACCTTTTAGACTCAAAAGTGTTCCGTACAAGTTTAATCATGTGGCAAGGATCTAAAAACACTGCCACGTCCAAGTCACATGCCGGTGATGGATGTCTAAATGTTGTTTTTAAGTTTTGAATACGGTCTAGTTGACATCCCAACAGATTTGCAGCGTTTATATTGCTACGGCAACCATCGAAAGTTAAAGCTACGACATCTACGCCAACTTCCCAACACTTAACTAAGCACATTGATATCAGGTTAGCGCGACATTCGGCCGTTAGGCCGTGGACAAAATAATAGCCTACTGGTAATTTCCCATTTTCGTTAAGGCTTACTAACATCATTACATAAGCCTGTGATGCAATTTTGTCGTTAACTAAGCTTCCAATCCCTTGGTCGACTAACCCCATTGACTTCCGGCCATTCCATAATGGTTGTCGACGTATGGCCATTTCATCAACCATTAGAGTGCATATCAATCTCTCTCCAGAACCTGTATATTTTTTCTTTAACAATTCAAAAGCTTCTGTTGTAAAGCCTGGAGAAGCATCCGTTTTCTCATACCATTTACTAAGGGTTCGTGGATGAGGAAGGGCATTGTTAAAGATACTTCTGACATATTTATAGCCCATAGGGGAGTAAAAGTTTAATGTTAAAGCGAATTTTCTCAAATTCGGGCCAAATGGCATTCTGCGATTTTTATTTTTATTTTTCTTCATTCTTTTGTATAAATCCACAGCTTCAGCTTTTAACCAAACTTCTCTAAAATGGTCTTCAGGAATCTTCATTTTCCTCTTTAAATTCACTAATGCGTCTCGTAGGCTATCGCATTTTTGTTTAAGTCTTTTGTTTTTTTGCTTCAAGGTTTTGTTTTGCTTAGCCAATTTAGCTTTAGATTTTTCAGTTTTGCGTAGTCGCTGTTTCAAATATGCCTTGCGGGGACTCTCGAAGATGGATTCCATATCCGAAATATTTACGTTTTCCAAAGAATTCGGTGTCATGCATCTCATGCCGGCCTAAAATTATGTTGAATTAATTGTTTCAATACCTCGGAAAATATGAGTTTTGCTCGGCAATTATTTTGCAGCAATGCTCAAGAAAATGATTTGGGAACCTTCTGTTTGCTCAACTTACAACATTATTTTGGTAAAGGTACGACTTGGCAGCCGACGCTCACGCTTTTTTTGCTCGAATGCAATACTGAGTCTGTTCAGCGTACGAGAAAACGCCGGCCAAATGATACCTTTAGCAAAATAATGTCACATAAAGTAAGATTTTTAAGACATCAGAATGTTAATACAGAACACTACACATTCCAAAATCTTAAAAATTCTATCTATACCTACGTTTAATAAAATAACTATAAACAAAAATAATAACGAGATACAAATAAAGGGAGCGTTCTTTAGGCGAGGGGGAGAGTCGAGCCAAACCTAGTGTTCCATAGGACTCGAGCCTTTTAGCCCAAATTTGACAGCTCCGGAGCTCTTTTTAGAGCTGGCTTAATGGAATGGGTTCCGAAGCTGCTCTTGCAGCTCTTCTTAGAGCTGGTGATTTTAATAAGGCCTTAGTCTTAAAAAAACTATAGGATTTTTAAAGGTTTTAGGCTTTTCAAGGGCTTAAGCCTTTTTAAAGATTGTAGCCTTTTTTTAAATGTAACTTGTAAAAGTTCCCTAGTGGCCTATTTACAGAATAAATAATTTGTAAGCCTTACATACTTTTATAAAGCAATCTAGGCTGCTAAATTTGACTAGGCTTGGGGTCTAAAGAGCTTTATAGGTTTTTAGCCCTCGAGGCGACAAAATCAAGGCCAGCCTTAAAAAAAGAGCTAAAAACTTGAGTCCTTTAGAACACTAGCCAAACCTCACTAAATCTCACGTGGGCGAGATGGGACACTCGGAAAATATGACGAATTTTATGTTGCCACAAGGAGCACTCATGAATTACTAGAAAAAAATTGTAATGGTTGAATTTTAATCTTTTTTACATATCTAAGGCATATCTTAAATTTATATGTAGTATTTTGTTAAAATTTCAACATAAACAAAACACCTAATCTAGCTCAGAAGAACGTATTTCACTAAAACTTTAATTTAGAAATACCTCCTCTAATAACATATTCATATAATATATTTAATTTACTCGTAGAATTGGACGGTGGTTTTAACCAATCTCATTAAATCTCACCAGAAGATAAACCACTTAATATTTTGAACGTAATTTGATACGTAATTTATGAACGCTCCCAATGTGTAAGGCGCAAAACACAGCGGAATTCGGTCGGTATAAGCAGAAGGCGGAAATTTGCCTACGCCATCTGAATTTCGTTCTTAATTCCACTCAAGGGTGTGAATTCGGACTACATTTAAATACTTATCCTTATAATCTTATAAATACTTATAATCAGTACCCGAAAGTAAGGAATAGCGCCTTTTGTTATTCTTCTTCTGCCTTTGTTTGTGGTATACATATGTTCCGGTTTAAAATGTATTGAACATATTCTACTATTTTTGGTAGATGTCCACTCTGGATCCCTTCTTTGATTTCGGACAACAGTAAGCCACTTGCTTCTCCATAATTCATCAGCAGGAAACCTGTACACGAAGTTATTGTATTACCTCTACCTACTACATAATATACCTACGTCACTAATTTGAAACGCAACTGCTAGAAAATTCATAGGGACGTTACGGCAGTAAGAATTATTGTGTATAATAATATTAATAATGCTATAATAAACTGCTGTTTTTAGGGTTCCGTAGTCAAGTAGGATTCGCCATAGGAGCTTATAGTTTCGCCATATCCGTCTGTCTGTCTGTTTGTCCGTGGCTTACCTCAGTGATCTTTAGCACTAAAAAAATGGTACATATATTAAATCATAAAATAAAAAATTGGGTTCGCTCCCGTACACATGAAATAGGGTGATTTTTAGGGTTCTAGAGCCTAAATGGCAAAAACGGAACCCATATAGTTTCGTCATGTTTGTCTGTCCGTCCGTCCGTCCATCGGTTCGTCCGTATGTCATAACCATTTTACTAGGAAACTATAAGACGTATCCTAATTAAATGTAAACATACGAGGGTTGCTACTTATATATCCGGAAACAAAAAAACAAACAAACGTACACGGCTGAAAATGGTTTTATTGTTTTTCAAAGTATTCCCCTTGATGATCTATGCACTTTTGCATTCGCGTGAACCAATTTTTAAAGCACTTCTGCCACTCCGCCTGAGGTACCTCCATAACGTGTTGTTTGAATGCGTCAACAGCATCTTCAGCGGTCGAAAATCGTTGACCGCGTAATTTATTCTTTATATTTGGAAATAAATAAAAATCGTTGGGTGCCAAGTCAGGGCTGTACGGCGGATGACCCGTTAATTCCACATTTTGACCCTCCAAAAATAGAGTTGTTTCGCGTGACGTATGACAGCTGGCATTGTCATGATGAAGAATGATTCTTCGTCGCTGGTTAGTTTTACGAATTTGTTCAAATACTTCCGGTAAGCAAATGGTCGTGTACCACTCTGAATTAACCGTTCTACGGTTTTCTAGTGGCACTGTAGCTACATGGCCATTAATACCGAAGAAGCAGGCCACCATTTGTTTCAATGTACTTTTTGCACGAGTAACTTTCGTAGGGTTCGGCTCATTTTGAAACAGCCATACCGTTGATTGTTGCTTCGTTTCGGGATCGTATGCATAGATCCAGGATTCGTCACCTGTATAGATGTTATAAACGGCTTTTGAGTCACCACGGTTATATTTTTTTAACATTTTATTGCACCATTCGACGCGAGCATCTTTTTGCTCTTTTGTTAAGTTGTGGGGTATCCAACGCGAACAAATTTTTTTTACAGCCAAATAATTATGTAATATGCTATCAATGCTGGTCATAGAAATACCCAGAGTCGCCTCTATCTCGCGGTACGTAACATGTCGGTCGTCCATTATAAGTTTTCGCACAGCCTCGATATTTTGTTCTACAACGACCGATTTCGGGCGACCTGCCTTAACTTCGTCCGTAAGCATACTACGTCCACGATTGAACTCACTAAACCAGTGATACACAGTAGTTTTAGATGGGGCTTCATCACCAAAAGTTGAAGTTAGTTGATCTATGCACTGTTGTTGCGTTAAACCACGCCGAAAATCATAATAAATCATTGCACGAATATTTTCACGAGTGAGTTCCATTCTTGCTGCGAGATGACATTTAAAACCCGTCAAAAACAAAACACGAGCGTTAATAAGAAAGAAAAAATATACCGGCCAGTACTTAAAAAAGTTCAAATTTTACCATGGAGGTCAAATATGCTATTTAAGAAGATTGTAATCCCGGTTTCCGGATATATAAATAGCAGCCTAGTAAGGTGTATTTTGCTTGCCGCTATTTAGTTACGTAGTGAAATTACAAAAAAAAAAAATTTTTTAAGGGAGGCGCCCAATACATATAATATTTTTTTCCTAATATCAATATATTGCACATCAATCGATAGGTCTATAAAAAAACATCGAGGTGTTTATGAACATTTTATGATTAAGTAAATATTTTCAGAAATAATTTCTTCGTAAGTTAGAAAAATTGTGTCCCCGCCCAAATTTTTGAAAAGATGATTGTTTTGAACATTATCGGTTCAGCCATTTTTGAGTTATCTCCAAAAAACTTCTTCCATAGGCATCAGATACGACCGTTTGGTATTAGTTTGGTTCTTATTCCATTGAAGGTACGGAACCCTCTATTATGCGGAGTCCGACACGCACTTGGCCGTTGTTTCCTTATCGCTTTATTATCGATTGAACACTATTGTGTAGTGTGTGGTTGGATAGGTCTTTAAAAAAGAATAGGGGTCTTTGGAGACTATTTTTTGATAAAGTCAAGCCTTTCGCGGATATAATAGCTTCAAAAATCCAAAAAAAATGTGTCTCCTTCTAACTTTTGAATATGGGAAAATTCAAGAGCGCCTGATAATTACTTTCAATGAAAACTATATTGAAAAACTATTGAGTTATTTGAGCGATTTTTGAGTTATTTGAGCGATTTTTAAGTTATTTCAAAAAGTTGAAATATCATAGTAAAAGGACGTAAGTGCCGTAAAATATCCTATAAAAAATACATTTTGATTGGGTGTATTGTGACGGCAACTACGGAACCCTACATTCAGCAAATATTACAATTCACAAATTGTCATGCAACAGGCTCGTTCAGAAGTATAAATAAAAAAATGACATACGCGTAGTAATTCTTACAAAAGTTTAGCTTGGTAACGGTTTCAAGTACTAGGAGAACAGAATGAAATGCATTTTTATCAGCATATTATTTGCTGACGCTACACAAAGGAGCATGACACTCGGACATACGTGTTTCACGCGTGGGTACTGCCTATTTAGCTGTCTCGCTTACTCAATAACAAAAATGTTTTTGATACATTTTGATAAAAAAATATGTTTACGTATTTAAAACAGTACTTACGAATGAAAAGTTATTCCGTGAGCTTTGTTTTTATGTTTTGAGCTATTAAAGCACTCGAAAAAGGCACAATTTGGCATGATTTACGGGTCTTCTTGATTCGTTATTCTTGAAAGCATGCGCTTCGGCGGCCATGACACGACTGATTCAATATAGGCGCCGGAACCTATATTTGAAGGCACACGATCGTGCGCCTGGTACCATATCTATTCCCTTTATATTTATCAAAGGTTATGTATGATATACTTATTAGTTTATAACTCAGAATAGCAAAGTAAGATTAGTGTAGCTTTTAATGAATAACAATCTTATATATAAAGGAAAATGGAAATAAATCGCTATAGGCGAGACTCAAAACTCACAGCTGCTCTCAGGGATACGACATCTTTACATAATACAATAAAAACTTACCACTCGGACATCTTAAAAAAAACTAATTTATTCAGTTTATTGAGAGGGTTACTTGATTGCAGGAAAAAAAATAAGTATTGAATATTATAAAGAATACATATTAGATTAATTACTGCCTGTGTAGTGAAGTTAATTTGTTCAAGGCACGCAGGGCCGGTTCTTATAGTAACAGGTTGGTATTAATAACCTATCTAAAGTAGGTATTTAAAATATCTAACTTTGGGGCCATTTTTATTTCATTTCATTTACAAAAAACTAATGTGCTAAAAGTAATTGAATTTAACTATTTATTGGTCTTATTACCACGCAGTCTAAAAGGACTCAGTGCCAAATTGGCTTGTTAATTGAATGCTTTTTATTTTTAAAACTAAAAATAAAGTAATATCTGGCTATCATCATTCCGAAGTTCAGTGAAAATGTATCAACGAAAACATGATAACGAAACTTTTGACGCAATTAAATTATAAAACTTACTTAATGAGAATTTAAAAACACACACTCCATCTCAACTGATGCTTAACAATGAGCGCCTCTATACCTGACATACCAGTACGCCGTAGAACCTCGGTGTTCGGAATTCGATCCTGCCATTTAATACGTAGAATCGATCTTAGACATATAAGGTGGAAGGTGTCTAATTTCTTGATATCTACCTTATAGCAGCACCATGTTTCGGCAGCATAAAGTAAAGTTGGCAGAACAATCGCTTTGTAGACTAGGATTTTTGTTTGTAGTTTGAGGGCATGTGAATTCCAAACACGGGTTTTGAGCTTGCCAAAGGCTGCAGCAGCACCTGCTATTCGGGCTGGTATCTCCGACGCTAGTGTGTTGTCGTTCCTTAATCTACTGCCTAAATATTTGAAGCAGTGAACTTCCTCTAACACTGCTCCATTCAGGTTGGTATGTGATGGGCTTTCGAGACAATTTCGGGGAGGTTGTTTTAATATTTGCGTTTTACTGGTGCTTATGACCAGACCGAAATTGTGGCACGAAGTGTGAAGGGCGTCCACGTAAGTCTGAAGCGACTCCATTGAGTCTGCCATAAGGCAGACATCGTCGGCGTATAAAATTTCCAAAATAGGAAGTCTGTTGGCTTGTCGCTTAGCCCTGAAACGGGAAAGATCGAAAATACTCTAGGCGGGTCTAGAGTCGATTGCAATCAAACCATTGCAGGTCAGAAAAAATAATGTGATACTTAAGTAATAAGGTGGTGCGTTAAGTAGATATACTTGAGTGAGTTTCTTAATTACGCGCGCGAAAAACTAAAGCTCTCTTTTTAGCAGATTATGACAAAGTTAAAAGGAAAGATTACGATTTTAGCGGATGATATAGGCATTTTAATTCAAAGGAAGGATTGTATACTATTATTATTAATAGCCTATAGTGTGTCCCACTGCTGGGCAAAGGCCTCCTCCCTCGATTTTCATCCGTCTGGGTCCCGTGCGATTTCAGGCCAGTCGTTATCAAATGCGTCCAGGTCATCTCGCCATCTCCGCCTAGGCCTGCACCCCCCCCCCCCCCCCTTTTATACTATGTATTAGTTTTTAATTCATTACACTATATTGCGAAGGAGTAAGGTCCAAAGTGTAAACATATTTTGGCGTCGACTGTACACAGTCTCTTACTCTTACCAAAGATTATGCGTTAATGCTGATGCGCCCTCTCAACCAGAGAAAACCAGAGTTACCGTAATGTATGGGGCCGTAAAGCGCCATCTAGTAATGCTGTCGAACTTGGAGCACAAAATGTCTTAAACATGCCCGAATCTTACGTCGGGCTATACTATGTCTTTAGGTATTTAAATAAAAGTGAACAAACAATTTTTACATTTTCGGGTAGTTATAACTTTTATTGGTTAACCAATCAAATACAAAACTGCCCGGATCTGTCACTTAACGACCTGGCTTTAACCAATATTATTTGATCGTGTAATGTTTTCATCTACCCTCAACTGGCTTAAGGAGCCATTTGAGGGTAGATCTTATTTACTTTTATTTAAATACCTAAAGATACAGAGTATAACTAAGGGACTTATTCCTCCTAATGCATAACAGCTTACCGTAGATTGTACCATCGTGTACATTAGATTTAGGCTTAAGAAGTCGTAAGAACAGAATCTATGCTATGTTGCAGCAAGCGCGAGATTCCTGCTATCAACTTTATGACGCATTCAGTTCATTGCGCACGCAACCTGCGCAACTGCCCCGTTTGCAAGGAGCCGGTGCCTGTTGCGCAACTGCAGGAGCACCACGATGCGCTGCATAAAGAGGGTAAGCAGAGATAGTAGCAGCACAGTAATGTTGCAGCAAGTGGGAGATCTACCAATTTCATGACGCATTCTGGCAACCTGCACAACTGCCCCGTCTGCAAGGAACCGGTGCCTGTTGCTCAACTGCGAGAGCACCACGCTGCGCTGCATAAATAGGGTAAGATTTACGCTATCGCCATTATAAAAGGCTGCTGCTGGCTGCCTGAAGCTAGGTGGGATGCTGGGCCGAAATCTCCGTAAGTAAGACAGCTGGCACGAATTGGAGGAGAGCTGGCATGCCATGGGAGAGTCCTACATAATATCCAGCTGTGGACTAACTCGTTTACATGTAGCCCACTTCCACGGCAATGAGCAGGAGCAGTATGTAAACACGACACTGCTCCTGACGCTGCCGCTGCTCCTCACGCTACCCGACGTTGTCCAAAAGCGGTTTTTTGTGCGGAAGTCCAAGGACGAGCAGCATGAGTAGCAGTGCGTGTTCACATACAGCCCGTTCGCTCAGTACTTGCCGGGCACTTGAACAAGACGGACGTACTCGTACGTGATTTGATTAGCCATAATTATATACGATGAATACATATCATCCGCCATCATTATCCATCTATTATCTTCAATGCCGGTATTTTTTTTTGTTTATAACAATTATAACATTTACATAATTGCCTATCGCAAAAAGAAAATGCCGACGCAGCAATAATATCTATGTTGACGTCTGCTATTGTTGGAAGTCGGAAACGAAGTGAGTGGTAGAGCAGTATGTGAATACACACTTCTGACGTCCCGCGTCCCTGCATGCTACGGTGGGCAGCTAGTTAGTGCAAGTGGTTGTTTTCGTTAGTTTTCTTCGACCTGTTGTTTACGTTTCGCAATGTAACTTAGACACCGCGTTACGGTGTTGTTTCGCGCTAGCATTGCGCAGCGTCCCAAAACTGATGCTAGCGTCATCCGGGGATCGTCTTATACATTTCTCTACAGAGCATTCAGATTTCATGTCATGACGCTGTACGCCTTCTACGGCGTTAACTAGCGATCAAGCCAGATTAATGTTTTGTTTATGAACAGTGCCGTGCAAGAAGTGTGGGGAGAGCGTCTGCGGGACGGACCTCGAAGACCACATCAGAGATTCCTGCGCACAAACGATCAAGCCATGCAGGTCTATTTTTCACATATTTTTATAGTTAAAATTTTGATACAGGTATTGAAATTAAAGTAGAGAGACCCTTACACAATGCATCATATCGGGAGTTCTAGCAATTTTACTTACCATCAGAAACATAAAACTACCTACAGACACAGAGGAACTAGCAGTTGTATCATGTCCGTGATCTTCTCAAAAGTGGTAGTTCTTCTCCACATGCTGTAGATTCGAGTAACACTTGACTGCGCTCAACCTCACAGAACGATTCTTAAAAAATCCAGTGCAATTTTATATTCGGATGATATATCTGGACAGCAGGATCATATTGTAATTGTAACTTTATGCTCAAGCCTTTATAAAGCAGGGGTGATTGCCAACAATATTTTGAACTTTATTACAAGGTGTTATGGTACAATTTAAAACTCCTTCAGCCCTTTAAAATGTTAACAAGTATTCTGTTTTCACAGATACTGCGAGTTGGAGCTCCCTCGGCACGCTCTGCCGGCACACGAGACGTACTGCGGAGCGCGCAGCGAGCAATGCCCGGAGTGCAAAGAATATGTGATGATAAAGTACCGCCAGCTGCATTTGGACTCGAATCACGGCTTTATTCGGCTCTCTGACGGTAGGGCTCCAAGAAATTTCCTATAAAACTACCTCCTTTGGCACCACATATACATATACAGGAAAAGATTCGGCTGATATTTTTGTTTACACTACAACCATACGTTATAACTTATAAGAAAATAGTAGTTTATGTAACTGTTACGTAATAAGGCCTAATTATGTACAGTTGCATACACTGCTTTATCTACACTCATATTATATATATGACGAACTATGAGATGGTCGATGAGGCATATTTGACTCGTTGGACATAGTGAGCGCATTAGGTAGGTGCGGGCAAGATGAAACACTCAATAAACAATCAAACTAGGTATATTCTTTTAAAATAATTACAAGGTACGAAACGTATTACTGTTCCTGGCCTGATACGTCTGCACGTCAGGCGATCTGAGCGAATAATGACCACTCGGGTCAGGTACGGCTGGTTTTATGCATCCCCACCACCGGTCGTGCACGAACGTCAGGCCAGACTCAGTAGAAGCGCGCCAATCCTGCGCTTGCGTTTCGTTGTCAATTGATGTTCCGTACTAATGACTTCCCGACACGGCCATCCTGCGGGACACACGTCCCTGTGTGTTAACCTGTAACAAAATATCACGCACAGTATCATATAGCTCGGTCACTCCTGACCCATCATATGGGGTCTCATAAATGAAACTTCATAGAAATTGATCATTAATTGATGATTATAATCCACACATAAGAAAATAAATTTTACATTCAATAATGCTTAGATCAATATACCATAATTAAATCTAAAATTATTATCATACAAGAAGATTCAGGCTTCAGAGCTTTACAGACTACTAATTTACATTTTAAAATGAGGATTTGGTATGTACTCCGATTAAAACCACGATTAAGTTCTACATGTGATCTGGCTACACATAGCCCGGCAACTACCAGTTGCACTCACTTTATGCGCGTCCCCTAGGGACCGCCGAGTCTTTCCATAGACTCCATGGTTTCTCACTAAACCCGGCCTCTGCCAGAGTTGATAGCCTACCGCGTACTCACGGACTACTTAGAAAGTAGATACCGATTTCTACCGAGCTACGGCTACACATCAACCTCTGGTATGGCCTGATCACCATGCAAACCTAATCTCGATTATCAGACTCCTCATTGTCTGAACCAATTTCTAAATCAACCTCCATTTCGTCGGTTAAGCTCTGATCCCCTGGCGTCTTCCTCAACCTATCGTGAGCGTATTTGTAAGTACGTCTTGAGTTCAATGATTTCAGATTATAGCGATCGCCATCTAATACCTCTATAACCTGAAATGGACCTTTAAACTTAGGATCTAACTTAGTCAGATTTCGCTCTTCATTCTTAAGTAAAACAAAATCTCCGACTGAAAATTTATTGAGTTTAGCCTTAGTTTGATCAAATCTTTGTTTTTCGTAAGATGCTGCACTCTCAATACCACGAGCTGCCTGGTCCCTAGCTAAATCTAGATCTACCTCAGTATCTACTTCCTCACAAGTCATTAAAGCTAATGGACGTGCTACTTTGCCAATGAAAAGCTCTAATGGGCTTGCTTTTGTTGTACGATTTACGGTACAATTAATCGCGAGTTGAACTTCCCCTAATGCATCTTGCCAAGATCGGTTATCGGTCGTTTCTACAGCTGTCAACATGGATTTCAAAACAGACATAACGCGTTCTACTTGACCGTTTGCACGGGATGACCCTGTTGCTATGAGATGCAAGTTTATATTACTTGAATCACAAAATTCTTTGAACTCTTTACTAGCAAAACAACGGCCTTGATCGGTAATAATACGCGTCGGTGCACCAAATAATGCTACGCTTTCTTTAACAGCCCTGATACTGCTCTTGCTATCAATATTTTTGGTGTGAAACAAGAGGACATATTTTGTAAATGCGTCAATCATGACGAATACATACTCTTTAACATCATTTTTACCACTTAACCTACCGGTCGCATCTAGGTGTATAGTATGCCATGGCGTGGTCACTTTTGGGATTGGGTGCAATTGAGCTTGAATCTTTCCCGATTGCGATTTAGCAACTTTACAAGTAACGCAATTCTCAACAAATTTCTTTACGTATCGTGACATTCCATCAAACCAATAGTAATGGTATAGCTTTTCTAACGTTTTATCATAACCAAGATGGATAAGAGAATCATGGATGTTACTGACTACTGACCATTTGAGAGCTCTAGGAACGATCGGTAAGCACTTTGTCCTGCCATTGCGCTGAATTTTGCGATATAAAATGCCTGCACGAATCTCGTAGGTATTTGCAACCTCGGCCTGCATCTCTCCACTGTTCAAGTCTAAAATAAGCTTACTGATCTCGCTATCTCGTTTCTGTTCAGCTAAAAGCCAATTACCAGAAAGTTCTGTGATGTTAATACGTCTTTGTTCTACGTTATTGCACCCCTTCCCCATAATTACATCTGACGCTATTTGGCAGGAATTGGGGGTTTCTACTTCAGGTTGAGTCAACGGTAAAAGGTTGCGGGAGAAGAAATCTGCATGTGCCATGTCTTTGCCTTTGTTATAGACAACGTTAAAATCAAAACATTGTAAATAAGCCCACCACCTGTGGACTCGCGGCGTCAAGTCAATCTTTTTACTAGAGCACTTGAGAGCATTGCAGTCTGTCACCACAGTGAACTTATGACCGTGCAAGTATTGCCGGAAATATTTCACTGCGTTGACAACCGCCAATGTCTCAAGCTCATAACTATGGTATCGCGATTCCGCAGGGCTGGTTCGTTTACTATAATATGCGACAACGCGCCGTTTTCCTTCTACAATTTGAAATAGTATGGCACCATAGCCCTCTGAGCTCGCGTCTGTGTGTAATTCGATCGCATACTGAGGGTCAAAGATCATTAGAACCGGTTCTTCAGTTAAAATTGAGATGATCGCCTGGCGAATATTTTCGTGGCGCTCTTGCCAAACAAAAGGAACCTTTGCTGCTGTCAGTTTATATAGTGGGCCCATGACACTGGAGAATTTAGGAACGAATTGTCGGAAGTAGGTTGCTAACCCTATAAATTGCCTTAACTGGGATACGGTCGTTGGCGGAGGCAGAGAAGACAGTGCCTCAACCTTACGACGATTTGGCCTAATCTCTCCTGCCTTGACTTTATAGCCTAAAAACTCAAGTTCGGTTTTCAAAAATGAGCACTTGTTCAAGTTTAATGAGAATCCGGCTTTAGCTAATTTGTCCAATACTATATTCAGTCTTTCAAGCCCTTCTTCGACAGTTTCGGACATGATCAAAATGTCATCTACATAGACAACGACATAGGTATTTACTAAGTCACCTAGTGCCTTCACTATTGCTCTCTGAAACACCGAAATTGAATTTTTGAGCCCAAATGGCATTGTAAGGTACTCGAACTGGCCTTCAGATGTTATAAAAGAAGTACGCTGAATAGAATCTTCAGAATTGATCGGAATGAGATGAAAACCGGAAGCACAATCTAGTTTGGTAAAGTATTGCGCACCGCGCAAACGTGGGATTTGGTCAGCTATGAGTGGTAACGGATATCGGTCCGATACCGTATTCCTATTCAGCTCCCTATAATCTACGACCATCCTGTCAGATCCATCACGCTTCTTGACTAAAAGAGCTGGGCTCGCAAAAGGTGAACTACTGGGACGAATAATATTTGCACGTAACAATTCATCTACTCGCTCGCGCATTACTTTTCTTTCCTCTGGACTAAGACGATAGGGACGCCTTTGCACCGTTAGGTTAGGATCAATTAAGCGAATCTCAAGCTCTCCCGTAGTTACTCGGGTTTTAGGCATACCCGTTATAAAATACTCCGAATAACGATTTAAAACGTCAACAAGCTCATATTTCTTTTCCTGAGGGATGTCAGTATCAACAAGAGTAAAATCATTTGCTATAAGTTGATTAGTCACAAAGCCATCACTACTAGTTGCTATCGAAGGCAATGAGAGTAATTCAGAATTATCAACATTAACCTTGAAAATGTTGAACTGCGTTGCGGTCATAATAACACCGAACCCTTGATGTAAAATCTCACGTCCTATCATGATATCACTACGTAAATAAACGTCAGGCAAAACGTGCAATAAAGTTTCAACCAGATGGCTGCAAATTTCTACAACACATGAAGTCTGCTCGGTACTTAGAACACTTGATTGGCTGATACCCTTCAAACTAACAACATTGTGCTCACGCTTTCCACTAAATTTAGACGCTATACTATGTTTTACTAATGAGCACTCTGCACCGGAATCAAAATGGAAAGTAAAACACTGACCTTGATGTTTCAAAATCCCACCCGGCGGGTCCACGCTGCACACGTCCACACGACGTTCCCTGCTAGTCGTCGCATCCGCGCCTCCTCCACTGGTGCAGCGGCTTGCTATGTGGCCCGTTGCTCCGCATTTGAAACAGACGATTGAGCTCGATGTGGTTTGTTGTTGATGATTAGGCTTAGTCATTGTGGTACTTTGTTGTGACTTCACCGGTTGCGCCTTTCCATCCTTTTTACGCTGTAGACAATCCGATTGCTTGTGTCCATTTTTCCCGCAGTGAAAACATTTGATTGCAGGCGATGTTTTTCTTCGTTTGTTGTCAAATCCCTTTATATCACCACCAGCATTAAATTTGCGTTTTAGGTAGGTAAACGCCTGCAGCTCTTGTTGCAACTGTTGACGAGTATTTATTTCCGTTGTAAATGCTAATCGTTGTAATCGCGTGTCAAATTGTGCAAGATGTGCGAGTGTTTGCGACACAGCGAGTTGTTCAATAGTGGCGTTCTTCCAACGATTAAGCAGTGACGTCATCACTCGACTCCCGTAGGCCGCTAAGGTTTCCTCTTCTTTAGGCTTGCCCGAGTTAAGGTTTATTAGGGTAGCCGCAGTTGTTTCAGTGTACACAAATCTAGCCATAAACAACTCTTTAAATTGTGGCCAAGTCATACCCGCATAAGATACATGGGACAACCATGCCGAAGCTGCTCCCTTGAACGCTTTACTTATGACAACAATCAACTGACCTCCATCCAAAGGGTTATCTGCGAAGCACAGATCGGCCGTTGCACACCACGACTGTGCATCCACATCGGTCTTGTCAGGATCGAATTCCGGAAGATTCACGTGTTTGTCCGAATGCTGAGGCTTATTTAGAGCCTCAATTAATGCCTTCATGTTAGAATTTTGCATTTCGAACAAAAGCCGCCAATTTTGGTCATCATTTCCACTTTGTATACTTCGTGTTCCATCTTCGCAGTCAGCCCGCTCTAATCCCACATCTGATGACGAACTATGAGATGGTCGATGAGGCATATTTGACTCGTTGGACATAGTGAGCGCATTAGGTAGGTGCGGGCAAGATGAAACACTCAATAAACAATCAAACTAGGTATATTCTTTTAAAATAATTACAAGGTACGAAACGTATTACTGTTCCTGGCCTGATACGTCTGCACGTCAGGCGATCTGAGCGAATAATGACCACTCGGGTCAGGTACGGCTGGTTTTATGCATCCCCACCACCGGTCGTGCACGAACGTCAGGCCAGACTCAGTAGAAGCGCGCCAATCCTGCGCTTGCGTTTCGTTGTCAATTGATGTTCCGTACTAATGACTTCCCGACATATATTAAATTAAGTGCTTGGAAACCATAGAATGACCGCCATTGCACCGCCATGGCCAACTCGATTG
Organism: Pammene aurita; assembly: GCA_947086415.1. Taxonomy (NCBI): domain Eukaryota; kingdom Metazoa; phylum Arthropoda; class Insecta; order Lepidoptera; family Tortricidae; genus Pammene; species Pammene aurita. Next base: position 3,011,049 of record OX352307.1, read on the forward strand.
TGCCGGCGGTCGGGGAGGCGCGTGTCGGCGGCCGCGCGGGCGCGTGCCGTTGGTCAGGAAGGAGCACAGGATTTACATTATGTTATCAAAACTCATAGCACATCAATACTTGAACATGTAAAGTTAAAATTACGTTACTGCCACAGATAAAAAGCTTATCATAGTAAAAACGGTTGTGGTAATGCTAGCCATTGCCTACCGTTTTTGAACACGTTTTAGAGGACTTACAGTGTGAGTGTAGATAAAGTACCTATCTTTATCTGGTACTTGGACAACTTAGGCATATACTGGGTGTCTCATGTCATGACTTTGCCACATGCAGGGAAAGTACGTTAAATACTGTACTTAGATTTAAAAAAATACTTAAATATAACTTAATTTAAAAACAATGCGAACGGTCTGAACCGGGAATGGAACTCGCTAAATGTAAAAAAAAACGCAATTTTACCGTACTTTTAAGTAACATTAAAGAAAGGCCATGCAATTTCATAGACAATAATGACTACTTAAAAATAGTAAACAACCATAACTCAGGAATATTCGTGCACATTACACTAATTTACGTCACACCTGGCCATAATGTGAGTTTTACCGCTCGCTACGCTTACGGTAAAACTCGCATTATGGCCAGGTGGGGACGTAAAATTGTGTACTCACCACGGGCAGTAAAAAAGAAAGCCCTCTATCGCATATTTACAACCCTCGCCTGCGGCTCGGGTCCCAAATACCTGCGATTTCGGGCTTTCTTTTTTTTACAGCCCTAGGTAAGTAATGTACTATTATGCCCTTACCGGGATTTGAACCTAACCTCCAGCTTCGCAGGCAAGATCACTGTCAAACGGCAAAGGGGCCGATAACTTTTGTGATTTATCTTCCGTTCAATTATTTCAGATCCCGTTCCAGTAGAAGTCAAAGCAAAACCGAAACCCATCACCAACGGTTTCGTTAACCCTTCCACCAGCTCTCAAGACGCAACCAGAGGCCTTAGAGCCAACAGACCTCAAACAGAGATACGACACTACTCTCCAGGGACTAGTAATGAAGAAAGAGTCACTAGCATTATAGTTAATGGAGTTGTTAAAAATGTGGACAGAAATGGAGCTGTTAGCAGTAGTGTGGGGTCGAGAAATATTAACGAAGTTGCAGGTAGTTCGGGCATAGATGATAGGGTTTCTAATGTGACGAGCGTGGATAAGAGGGCAGAGAGGAATGGGAAGGTGCCGATGAAGAGGACGAATGATCAGCCGCAGATTAATACTAGTGTGGAGCCGAGAGAGAAGGTCCATAAAGAACTGTAAGTTACTATCATTGTTAAATTTTGTTGTATTGATTTATTTAATTTTAATTCTAAGATACTATCTGTTGACGAGCAGTGTCTTTTGATATGCGCATCAAAAATGGTAAAAAAGGGATGGAACTGCTGTAAAAACTACAAGGGTCTCCCCACAGCTACCGACGCAGAATCGGCCAAAACCGATAGAAAAATCTTTTTTAATACAATTGCTCAAAAAGTTTAGTTTATGTAGCTACAAATCGTTGCTTAAAGTTTGATTTTATGCACTAGTGCTAAAAAGTAATCTGATCTGCAAATCGTGCGTAAAGTTTGATTTTACGCACGATTTGCAGATCAGAATTTTAAATAAATGAGTATTATGCAAGACCCGCTTATAAATGACCCACCTGAACTACGCGCGATTGGGCATAAAGGAGTATTATGCGAGACCCAATAGTATTACTTGAACAACGCGCGATTGAATGAAGCTGTCTCTCGTACACTGACAGAATATAAATGTAATTTTATTTCATTGTAGTTTTTTCGCAATTGTATTAAAAAACGTTGTTCGACACACGTGCGGAAGTGTCATTTTCACTCGTCCCGAGTCTTGAAGTAACCTTGGTACTCGCACAAAATGACATACTTCTCGCACTTGTATCGTAAACTACTATTTCACTTCTCATGATCTAAAAGTTCGTCTTTATTATCGTTCTTATCGTTCGACCTAAAGTTGTATTTTATGCTCTAGCTAGTGCATAAAGTAAAATCTTCGGTCCCAAGACCTAGGCAATCGGTCCAACAGCCACACGAAACTTCATAGAATAAACTTTTTATTTTATTTCGTTAGTAATTTAAGACCAAGGCAAGGATACGAACAGCCAAAGCACACAAAAAACTTAATTAATGAAATAAACCTAAAAAGAATTCGACATCTTTTTCGCTCTTATTGCGTGGATATAAAGCTTTTTTCTATCAACTATTACCGATTCTGCGTCGATAAGTTTGGGGAGACCCTATTTTTTTTTGTGCAGTGCAGTTTTTTCTTATGTAACTCTGTAGCAAACTTCTTTAGACTAATAGCACGGCAGAACCGGTTAAATAGGCACTATTTATTACTCTTTAAAAAACTGGTAGTTTTGAAACCTCATAGAAATGTATTCTCCTCTAGACCATCTCGCGGGGCTGTGAAGAAGCGGCCCGCGCCTCCGCCCCCCGCGCCCCCCGCGGCCCCCGCGCCCCCCGCGGCCCCCGCGCCCCCCGCGGCCCCCGCGCCCCCCGCGGACTCGCGCCGCGACCTGCCGTACTGGAGCGCCCAAAAGCGAGCGCAGGACGAGGAGCGCAAGCGGCAGGAGCAGACCGCTTACAATCTGTCCGTCGGTGAGACCAACTTTCCCAACTTGTCGATTTTTAGTAGACACCACGGACCAAGAGAGCGGATTACTCTTACTCTATTTCCCTAACCATAGTTGAACCTTATTACCGAGCAAAACAGTCGTTCATAGAGATAGAGAGCATAATGTAGGGGGCGGTTTCTCACTCGCACTCGTTACAAAATTGTCACATGACCAGACATAGAAGTTTTTGTGGCAAAAACTAGGGGCTTCCTTCCTATAATAAATTTATCGATAACTATCGAAGTGACATTTCATATAGCACATACTAAGTTTACCGAGTAAAGTATAAATTAACATGTAAAGCTGATAACTACCTATTGACGTTATGTAATGGTGATATGTTATATTTTAACACTTATTAGAAATTTACAAAAAAAAGCAGGAAATAATTTATGGACTCAGGCGATACTTTGCGGAAGTCTATATTATTAACTACAATAATATTGCTTTGATATTCCGGGCAATATTATTGTAGTTAAACCAAGAAATCATTTTAACAACTAAAACAAATCGAATGACAACTATTTTCATAAACGATTTATAATAAGTTTATGCTGTATATTATATAATAATATATACAACTTCCAAATTCATATTATATGTACATCATAACTGTCATAACGATTTATCGATAAATTAATATCGTTGGAAAGTCCCTATGACATTTTCATTCCTGCCACTAAAACTTCTATGTCTGCACATGACATATATTGACATTTTGATTGTCTGATGACGTCATGATGACCTCCTTAGTCAAAACGAGACACAGTCCCCTAAATAACCCTCTCTTTCGGCCTCACTTTGCGACTGAAGATTATACTCCAGTTTAAAATGATAACTTCATGGTAGGCACTGAAAATTTGCAATAATTCTAACATGACAAGTCGATAGCCTCAAGAAGTGCTCAATCAACTACTTTTATATCCTAGCAATTAGGTATTATTCTTTACTTTACCTATATTTAAAACATCAAACGAGAGCTGTATTCTGATACAAACATCAAATCAAGATTAATTTATCAATTTCTTCAAAACATTAATGTTACTTCCAAATCCAAAAGGCATTTCTCTTCTAGGCCTCCCGCCCGTTCTATCACCAGCAGCAAAGCTAGACAAACTCCGCAAAATGGACGCCCTTCACAACCGAGAGTTGGAAGAAGACTACAGCCACAAGTTACGAGGTCGTGTGTGGCAACCCATGGAGCCCGAAGGACACAGACTGGGGTCTGATGGCCAGAGAATGGACGATCTAAGCCATCTGAGGCCCATGACCACTCAGCAATTTATGGACAGGTATGTTGAGTCAGCAAAAACGAGATAAACTTCACAAAATGGACGCCCTTCACAACCGAGAGGTGGAGGAAGACTACAGCCACAAGCTGCGAGGGCGCGTGTGGCAACCCATGGAGCCCGAAGGACACAGGCTCGGGTCTGATGGCCAGAGAACGGACGATCTAAGTCATCTGAGGCCCATGACCACTCAGCAATTTATGGACAGGTATGTTGAGTCACCAAAAACGAGATAAACTTCGAAGAATGGACGCCATTCACCGCCAAAGCCGTTCAAACACGTCAACGAAAAGTCGTGCCCTCAGCGCCATGACGTGTTAAAACGTCCAAAATGAGAGATCAAAATTTCAGTTCGGCCCATGCCACCATTGTGATTAGTTGTGTTCTCAGACGTAATATACTTGAAACCAGTGATTTAGAGCTCTCGCTTACGGACCTTAACCCGGCGGTCGGTGTCTCGCACGCGTGGTTTTTGGATAAGTTTGTTTACAATCCCTGGCATCTTTTTGCCTCTTACCTGTATTTTACCTTCCGTAAATTTATAATGGAGTGTGCCAAATGTACCGAACCTGTTAATGATGGAGTTTTATGCAGTGCATGTAATAGTACATTACTGCAGAGACCAGTAAGTAAGCTTTCCTGGCGGAGTATTTAGTAGCCATAATACGAAGGCACGGCTACAATACGAAGCCAGGTAAGCTGATTACGGTCGAAGCATGTATAGTGCTTTTCTCAAACATGTAAGGAAATAAAATTACTTGTTTAGTGCTTCAGTTACTGGCTGAGTGATTTAATGTTGTATGAAAATCCTTTACGTACGTCGCGCTGAACCTGCCTTGGAATAGAGTCCCTACTGGTCTCTAATTACTAACGTAACAGGAACATTTCCGAGCATGTTTGAGAAAAAAGTATTTACATTTTGTATGTGCTGGATTAGCGGAAACCACTGTCAGGCGGATGACTAATGAGAAAAAAGCATCCTGGCGTTGCCCCGTGTGCCGAGCGAACCAGCAAACGCCCCAAACTTCACAGGAGACCACTTTAACGGACCTGCTTGCTGAAGTTAAAATATCCAGAACTTCAATTGAGGAAAAAATTGATAACGTTCAGCAGCAAGTTACTGATTTGAGTCATAAGTGGAGCATTTTGGAATCACGCCTAGATGGTATGGAGAACAGAATTTCGAGTACAGAAGATAAATTGGAGACCTTTGCGCCACTGCCGCCGAAAATGAAAGAGTTACAGGACCTCGTCACTTGCCTCAAGAAAGAAAATAATGATCGTGACCAGTTTGGAAGGCAAAATAATGTGGAGATCATCGGCGTTCCGCTTCGGTCGGGAGAGAATTTGAATTCTATACTTAGCAACATATGTATCAAGGTTGGCTTTGCCCTTGACCAATCGGAAATTGATTGTATACATCGGATTAGAGTGTTTTCTACGGAAGCGAAACAACAAAATCTTCGGCCCCCTTCGATTATCGTCCGCTTCACCCGGCGCGCGCGCAGGGACGAGCTGCTGGCGGCGGCCCGCGCGCGCCGTGGCCTCACCACGGCCGACGCTGGCTTAGACGGTCCGTCGTCTAACGTTTACTTGAACGAGCACCTTACGCCCGCAAACAAGTTGTTGTTAAAGCGCGCACGCCAAGTAAAAGCTGAGTTGAACTATGCTTATGTGTGGGTGAAAGAAGGCAAGATATTTTTGCGTAAAAATGACGCCTCGAGGGTTATACGCATTGTCACGGAATCCGATTTGTTAAAACTTAAGTGACTTTTATTCTTAACTAATTTGTGCCACGCTATGTACTACTCTTATGCCCGTCGGAGTATTTTTGAAGTTAAATGTTATATATATTTTTCTCTCTTTTATTCCAAGCTTATCTCGTATTATCGCGTATGTTATGTATTGTTGTTATGCTTCTACTTGTACAAATGCAATTTACTGTTGTTATTAAATGTTCTTAGGTACCTTTTAAATCATAATTTTTCTAATGAATTCTGGACATACTTGAGCCGCGCTATAACCCCATATCTTACTTTACAGTGTTTAGCATTAATAACTTAAACATTTATTATCAGAACGTGAGAGGACTCAGAACTAAATCTCACTCTTTTCTAGATAATGTACTTTTGTCTAATTACGATATTATATGCTTAACCGAAACCTGGCTCACGGAGGACTTTAGCGACGCAGAATTTTTCTATCATAATTATGTCGTTTATCGACGGGATCGACCGGCGACGATGGCGGCGCGCGGTGGCGGCGTGCTGGTGGCGGTGCGGCGCGGCTTGCGCGCACGCCGTACTGACGACTTCTGTAGTGCTACTCATTCCGAGGAGGTATGGCTGTCTCTGCCGCTCGCTGCAGCGGGTTCGTCGCCTACCGATGCCGTGCCGGGGCGAGCAAGCTCTTTTCGCATAGCTTGTGCTTATTTCCCGCACAATCGTAATCATGCTGATTCGTTGCAATTGTTTTTTGATAACGTCAATGACCTTATATGCCGTCACTCTAGCGATACTTATCTGCTATTGGGTGATTTTAATATTTCTCATGCAATTTGGAGCCGCGATAACTTTTCAACCCTGACACTTAATCATAATAAAATAACAATCCCTTAGCCGTTGCACTTTCTGACTTTCTCGCTCTCTCTGGACTACAGCAGTATAACGGGTGTGTCAATGCTCATGATCGTATCTTAGACCTTGTCATTAGTAGTGTTAATTATGACTATTATGAGGTATCAGTTTGTTCGGCTCCTCTTACACAAGAAGATTTACATCACAAATCCTTAGTAATTTATTTTCCTTTGTCGTTAATGAAATCCTTAAATTCATCAATACATTATAAATATCTTTATCATGCAGCCAATTTTGACAATATTCGGCAGGGTCTCTCCGATGTTGACTGGTCCGTCATCGATGATATGGATATGGAAAGTGCTACAAATCATTTTTATTCTATTTTAAATGCTCTAATTGAGGATTTCGTTCCGAAGCGTAAGACTTGTTCATCCTCTAGGTATCCACCTTGGTATAACAGACCCTTAATTAAAATTATTAAAAACAAATTGAATGCTCATACCAAGTGGAAAAAATATAATAACCAGATTGACTATGCCGAATTTAAATTACTAAGAAAAAGAGAAAAGAAACTCAGTAAAGAATGATATACTAAATATATTGCCCTCAGTGAAAAGAAAATAACTTCTTCTCCCAAGTATTTCTGGAGCTTTATAAAATCTAAATTTTCTGCAAATGAGGTTCCATCTAACATGCATTTAGACGATGATTCTTCTTCTGATGGTAATGTTATTTGCGATTTGTTTAATAGCTATTTCAGCTCTGTATTTGTCTCGGATGGTAATCAATCTCGACTTTCTTCTCATCAGTCTTCGTCCTCCCTTGTAGATATTTCTAGTATTAATATTACTGATGATGTAGTATACAAGCATTTAAAATCTATATTCGTTAATAAAGGTGCTGGTTTTGACAACATTCATCCATTTTTAGTTTCTAGACTTTACGCTGAGCTTACGGTTCCCTTGGCTAAGCTTTTCAGAAAATCTGTGAGTGAAGGCTTTGTACCTAGCATCTGGAAGCGTGCTATCATTACACCTGTGCATAAGGGCGGCGATAAACATGACATAAAGCTTTATCGACCGATTTCAAAACTCTGTATATTCGCCAAGATTTTCGAAAAAATTATTACTAATGAATTGACCGCTGTTGTCGCTCGCCACATATCTGTACACCAACATGGTTTTTTCCGAGGCAGAAGCGTCGACACTAACTTAATCACTTATACTGACCATATTATTAATGCTTTAGATGACGGTTTTCAGGTTGATGCCGTGTATACCGACTTCTCGAAGTGCTTCGATAAAATAGATCATTCTATTTTACTTCAGAAGTTGTTTGAGATCGGTATACACGGTGACCTATTTAGATGGTTAAAGTCCTACATCAGTAATAGAAGTCAGGCGGTGGCACTGAAGGGCTATAGATCTAAATTTTTACCCATTCCCTCAGGGGTACCCCAGGGCTCGCACCTAGGACCTTTTCTATTTGTCTTGTATGTGAATGATATTAATACTTCCTTTCAGTCTTCTTCTCATATTCTTTATGCAGATGACACTAAAATTTATAAAATTATTAAAAGTTATGATGATTGTGTGGCGCTACAATCAGATTTGTCTCGGTTTGAGGACTACTGTCAGCGCAATCGTTTAATTCTCAATGCTGATAAATGCTATACTATCACGTTTCCCCGTAAATTGAATACTATTACTTATGATTATAAATTAGCTGGTAATAGTGTCTCACGTGTGTCGTCAATTCGAGATTTAGGTATCACTCTGGACAGTAAGCTTTCCTTTAATGAACATATAGATAATATTGTGGCAAGAGCATATAAAAAGTTAGGTATGGTTCTGCGCTTAAGCAAACCTTTCAAAAATATATTAACATTAAAAGTGTTGTACTACTCTTTCGTCCGGAGCATATTGGAGTTCGGCAGTGTTGTTTGGAGTCCACACTATGGTATTCATAAGTTAGAAAATCGAAGAGTCTATCTGGATGTTTTGTTTTTATTTAAAATTATTAGAAATCATATAGATTCTAACGTTTTATTAGAAAATATTTCGTTCAAAATTTCTCGTTTCCACTCACGTTCTAAGCCTACCTTTTCTATCTCATCTTGGGGATCAAAGTATGCAAAATATTCTTTCTTTAGGCGCACTTGTAGTATGTATAATGTTTCACTTAATCAAATAGATATTTTCGCTCATAGTATGTCCGTTTTCAAGAATAAGGTTCGACAAATTTTGTTTTGATAATAAGAAGTAAGCGATTATGTTATATTGTTAGTAACAGTTCTCTTTTGTTTATGTTTCGATATTTTATTGGCGTGTAGTTCACAATTAAATATGTAACATTAGTTGTACAAATTTATAAATGTTTACGTAGTAATATAGGAAACTTTAGGCCTAATTTGTGTCTATTTTCGTAATGACTGTTTTTGTATATGGCTGTTTGTTTTCTAAATAAATTAAAAAAAAAAAAATACTCCTTAATAAATAACCTTTATAGAAATATTTTTGTATATTTATTATAGCTCTACCATTCACCTATCTTTTTAGTTAAAAGGAGAATGGGCATTTTGTACCATGAGTGTATACGATTGAGCCATATCTCATTTGAAAGGTCTTAACTAGTGCATTATTTAATTGTATGACGCCATCATTGGATAGCGTGCAGGGTCCCAGCTATTTAAAAAAAAAGGTTGCGCATATAAACGGTTATTTTATAAAATATCCGGTCTATAACCAGTTATAGCGTATTTTATATGAAAGAATATAAGAAATGCTTCACGCTTATTTACCACAACCATTGGAAAAATACGTACAGGGCTGGAATTAGTAGATGAAACATTTGCTTATATGTAAAAACACCTGTAGCATAGCGAAGCTAACGTGTATACAAAAGTCGTATGTAACAGCTAAAAGGTATTTTTATAAGTTATTTTTCGCAAATGATACTTGCACTCTAACGTATGCAGAGACCAAAATAAAACGGTTTTATGCGTTAATTAACTGTAATTAACGACGGCCTAATTCTTCTATTGAACACTAGATGGAGCTTTGGCAGCAAAATGGACAACTTTTGCCACTGGCGTATACAATTCAACCTTATCTCAAAGGAAAGGTCTTAATCATAGCATTAATTAGTTATATGGCACCGAAGGCCGTAAGGGTGCACGGAAGCCGGTATTCATTATTTTGTGTCTGCGCTCTGGCTTAGCTGTGGCGAAAACTGGAACTAATTAACCTATACAAAAAAGGTTAACTTTTATACACATTTACATAGTTTATTCGCCTGAAATTAATTGTAAAAATAAGTCATTAATTTTTTACGACTAATTAATGTTAAATGACCGCAATTAACTACTTAAATAATTAAAATCAGTTACTGGCGACATCTTGTATGCAATAGAAGAACCGACTAAGAGTCGAGTAGTTAATGCGTATGCATGTTTGCCACCGTCGTAGTATAAAAAAATAAAAAAAGTTAAACTACATAAATATTAATAATGCTGGCTCCATATCATTGCTTTTTAACGCTCAAAAATCTGTGGTCTAAGGCTTCATGTCGCGTAATTATATATAAGTTAGTTTCTGAACGTTGACTATAAACTAACCGTTCTAGGGGATTACCTCAAACAACAGAATTTGAATTTGAAGATTCGTCTATTTGCCTTTCTCTTGTGCTTTCGCAAATTCGAGCGATAAAGAGGGAGATAGACTAAACTTCCTTTTTCGACTTAGTCCTGTCAAAAAAAAATACTGTTTTTTTTATCACAACGGTGGTAAACAAGCATACGGCCTATATGATGGTAAGCAGATATATAATATAAGCAGATATACGTTGTCATGAGTCATGATGGAGTTTTTCTTAATGTTCATTTTAATAATGTCATTTAGAATTTTGGAAGCTAGCTCCATCTAGTGACGAGTAGAAAACTTGGAACTTCATTAAGCACAATTAATTAACATACAAAGTAGATATATTTTAGTTCCTGCATGCATTCTAGCTAAAGTATATATTACGAAAAATAGTTTATAAAAATACCTTTGACATGTAATATACGCCTCCCGTATACACATTAGCTTGGCTCTAAACCGAGCGATACTCGTATTCATATCAAGCTTAATTTAAATTAATTAATTCTAGCCCTGTGAGTATTCAAACATGGGGTGTTTTATACAGAATTGAACCATTTCTCATATGCTTTCAGATAAACCATGGTATAACCGATTACATATCGTATCTTTAAAAAAAATGCTCTTTATATGTTCGCTCTTTTTTTGAAATATCTCGGTCCCTGCACGATATCCAACAATGGTGCCATATAATCAAATAATCCGGTGATCACGAGCTTTAAAACGAGATACGTCTCAACAGTATACATCCATGGTACACTCCCCATACAAAAATGCCCATTCTCCTTTCATTCAAAATAACCCGTAACTCAAGAAAAAATTAGAAAATACCTCAAAGCTATTTAAAAGAACAAAAAGGCACTGCCCTCGTCGCCGTTGACGGGTAAACACGTCAAGCGGCGTGACGTCACTTCGAAATAGTGTTGTTCGTTTGAAAGCATAGTGGTCGATGTTGATTATTGTATGAACATTAACCAAACACTGTAATTATGAATGTTTTTCGCATTTTAAGCTTTATTATCTAATAAAACTAATTATTAAACTGTGATTCGTGTAGAAGATTAGTTTTGGGAACTACATATCGTAATGTTAAAAAAGGTATATATTTTAATTTTTTACAATTTTTACTTTAATATATGCATTATTAAAAAAGAAAGAGTTTTATTAAAGTCGCAATGGAATAAATACAATGCGTGTTATAAGGGCCGTATTTAAAACCTAACAATGTGTATCTAATGTAATGTATGTGTGTGTGTGTGTATGTGTGTGTAAAGTGTGTGTAATGTGTGTGTTTCTTTTAATCTTATTGCTCCGCCGCATTCTAGTTAATCCTTAAACAATGACAAATACCAGGACACGTGGGCTTTCGGTCCATTTCATTCATACCAAATAAGTAAAAATAATGAAATGGTATTTTAGATAAAATGTTAACCAATATGAATGTTATCGGTGAGAGACCGAGCTTAAGTGAACAAAGAATATGACATTATTAGGGATATACCAAGTTTCTTTAGGTACAAAAGAATGAAATGTGCGCGAGGTGTTTTTTTACCTACACACCCGTTCTGTCCGATGTTCATTAGTTTTTATCATAAAATTTATTTATTTGATGGTATTGTTACACATTTTTTTACTCAACTAAACACTTAAAAAACCTAACGTATTTTCCTTCATACAGTTACACCACGGAAATATCGATACAGAAATGAATGAATATCTCTCACCCCCAACTCTAACATTCATAATAAGTTACGGTGCCACCAGCGCCAAAGCCGTCATAACACGTCAGCGCGTGACGTTATCACTTAAGTAGTGCTGTGGCTATATTGACAAAATAAAATAAAATTGTATATTAATTTTCATATTTTTGTAGTTGATTTTAGGTGTATAAGAAAAATAAGAAATTAATATTCTTTACTATTATGATTTCTAAATATCTAAAGTGATTTTGCCTAACTAAATCCACTATTACGCGGAAAGAAATGTTTCGTCGATATGTTGTTTTCCAATCACTACGGTATCTGAGTGCGCTCGTGCAAATTTCGCTCTGGCGCTGGTGGCACGATTTTTCTGTCCGATGCGTGGCGTTCAAAAGGTTAAGGCGAATGATTATGATTAGGAGGGTAGGGTAGCTATTTTTAGGATTCCATACTTCAAAAAGAGTAAATGGAGCTCTTAGAAGATCACTCGTGCGCATATTTGTCCGTCTGTCATACATAACATAACCAATTAACAGCGAAACTACCTGACCGATTGAGTTGAAAGGAACGCATGTGAGTCGATGTACAGTCAGCGACAGAAGTAGGTAAGCGGGTGAGGTGTTCAGAATAAGCTTGACACGACTTTATTGTTAAGAGAATAAGAGTGCGTGAAGGTCATTCTGATCACCTCACCCGCTTACTGACTTCTGCTGTTGACTGTACTCCAATTTAGTACCGAGTTACCGACTACAAGGCTTCGGAAGCCTTCACCTTTATATTCACTTCTAGGTTTCAAGAACTCCAACTGGGAGCGGACCGGCGAGCGAACGGGGCCACGTCGCCCGGAGCCCGGGGCTCCGTCCCCCCGGGGGGCGCCGCGTCGGCGGGGCGCTCCGCTGGTGGAGACCGCTTCAGCGAGATCAAGTCTTCGTTGCGGGAGCTACGGCGCGGGCTCAACGAGGTATTACGATTGTTTTTAAATACGACTTAAGGTGACGGGATACGCAAGCAAGTATAATTGAGGTGTTTTTGTGCAAGTTTTGTGATGAAATCACAGCACTTGGGAGCGTAGATGTGACATGATCTGATGACAGTGATTACATATAGTCAGGCTTTATATGAAGATAGTGGATTTTTTCCTGTATATTATAATTAAGTATATACAGGGGTATAAAGTGAGGGGATATTGTTTACCAGTTTGTAGGGCAGCTACTAGATCCCGTGCCGCTACGCGAAAATCGTCTTAGAGGACCTTTCCTAACTTTTTAATTTATTATTATTGCCATTGTAATTTTTTTCTAAAATTGTAAATCTATATCTTTATCTGTCACTTTGACAGTTGTGCTTATTGCTGTGTATGTTTCGTGTTACCAGTTGCCTATTAGTTACTTATAAATAGCACGATGATGTTTATAGTAACGTTTCGTTCCTCAGGTGACAGCACCATACAACTCCGCATCAAGCACCAACAGTACTAATGTGTAAGTATAAAAAAAAAACAGTTATAGTCTGGCAAACCATTTCTGTCAGTAGAAACGCGCGGCAAATTCAAAATACGTACACGTGGCAACCCTTTGTGATGAGACACCGTATTTCATGACGAACATTTCAATTCACATTGAATTTGTTTCTAGTGCATTTCACTCTCTCATCTTAAGCGCGAGTGAGATAGAACTCTTGCAACGTTCCCAATTAAATTTAAATTCATTTTTAAGCCATATGTCAATTGCCTCAACCAGATTATCTGTTGCAGTTGATGACAGATTAGACGAAATATATCCGTCTCCTTTTTACACACCGTAAATGTCACATAATAATAATAATAATAATAATTTTGAGTTAAAGCAACACAAAAGTCAGAAATGAGACTTAAAGTCTGAGATTTGCATTTGTTTCTCAAAACGCTCCTAGCAAAATGACGTGCAAAAGTGACGTCACGACGCCCTGTTTAAAGTATGGAAAAATTATGAAATTGCTATTTTTTCAGTGATATGTTGCGTTTATACATAAATATTGACATAATAAATACTCTTTATTGCACACCTCATACAGTTACAAGCACAAATTTTACAATTAGATAAATTTAGGTAGAGGTAACAACAGGCGGTCTTATCGCTAATGAGCGATTTCTTCCAGACAACCTTTGGGTAGTGGAGACTAGAGAAAAACAATAAGCAGTAGGTGGTGCATAGAAACAAAAGAGACGAAATAGATAACACAGCACATTCATATGAATATACATACTTAAATAAATACAAAATAAACATACATATACGTACATATATACATATATAATACACACAGTAAGAAACAACAGTGTCAACTTAAAAACCTAAGGAAGAGATAAATAGTATTCCTTAAGTTGCGATTTAAAGCTACCAATAGATTGCGCGCGTTTTATGTTGAGAGGGAGAGAATTCCACAAACGAACGGCCTGGAACGTAAATGAGCAATTATAAAATTTGGAAGATGAAGATGGCACTTTAGCCCATAATGAAAGGGGCGGAAATACCACCTAAAATTAAAAACATAAAATTTGATGATCATTGCTGCTTTTTTCACTGATTCTTAGTGTTGTCATACTTTTGTTCGCTGTACATTGCTATTGCGTTCGTTGGCTGGCCAGACTATATTATTTATTTAATGTATTATTTATTAATTATTTAGACAGCAGGAATAAAATATTGTCTGAACTGTTGATTGTTGTCAATATCTATACTAGTAGTCCGCCTCGAACGGAGAACTCGCGATTTACTTGCAAACGAGATGACCAATATAACAAGACCCGTATGATGATTTTTTCGCGCGTTCTAGCTCCATGACCCCTAGGTCGATTCTGCTTATATACGAATGCTCAAATTATATGTATCTGCTACAACCCCAACAAACTTCATAAAGATCAGAAAAGCGTTACTTACTAAAGTTATCGCGGAATAATCTTTATCTACACTCACATTGTAAGTCCTCTAAAACGTGTTCAAAAACGGTAGGCAATGGCTAGCATTACCACAACCGATTTTACTATGATAAGCCTTTTAACTGTGGCAGTAACTTAATTTTAACTCTACATGCTCATATACCTATATTGATACGTTATGAGTTTAAAATTCCGAACATCGGATTTGATTACATAATGTAAATCCTGTCCTCCTTCCCGACCAAAGGCACGCGCCCGCGCGACCGCCGGCACAATCGAGTTGGCCACGGCGGTGCAATGGCGGTCATTCTATGGTTTCTGGACACTTCATTTAGGATATATAATATGAGTGTAGATAAAGCAGTGTATGCAACTGTACGTAATTAGGCCTTATTACGTAACAGTTACATAAACTACTATTCAAAATCAAAATACCGAGACGTCCCAGTAGCCAGAAGTTGTTTGTAAGAACTTCGATAAAATCACGAACCTCCAAATTTCAAACTATAGGGAACCTGCCTGAAGATGGCAGCACAGGCCGCCCCTGTTTATTGGCGCGAAGTGCAAATGATAGACGTAAGTTGCCGAATTAGTCCACAAGATGGCAGGCATTTGTACGTACACTCGACTACAAAGAGATGTATCCACTTTTGATGCTTATTACAACGCAATAAGGTGAAAAAGTTGATTTTTTTCGTTTATTTATCAAAATACAATACAATTAACAATTTTATGTTACTCGCCAAACTGTGATAAGGTGTGATAACAATTTGTTGGCGAGATCGCGCTCATTCTAACTACTGTTAAATTTCGTTGTAAAATTTCACCTTAAAATAATGGCTTTTCTGTTTCAGTTTATAGTATATGTTAAAACATTTGAGGCCCCAACTGCTAAACCTAATAAACAGAAACAATGTATATTAGAAGCCTGATTTCTTGGTAACTCCAGAGACATTCTGAGTAACGCAAGAGACACTCAAAACTGTCGGTCAAAAAGTTGATTGGTCCAAGTACCTATGTTAAAACTATATTAGGTATGCTATGAAGTATGAACTACTTATGCCTTTAAACGAACTAGTTCAACAATTTACTTATTAAACTTGACAATGCCTGAACGTTTAAGTGCTATAATTTTACAATATTTTTTTTTACTGCAAGTACTTATTCTTTTTTACCTATGTAAGTATTAATTTATTTTTTAATCTACATTTTAACTATGCTGCACTTTTTATCCTCTCTTAACCAATCATTCTCGTTATATATTTTCGGTATCATAAATATATTATTTCTATTGCGATAGTAGTTTTTACCAGAATTGTGTGCATATTTCTCTTTTTCTTTCTTTTTATACATCTCTTTGTAGTCGACTGTACAAGGGTACGTAGGGCAAATGTTGGAGGCAGCACTTATTGGTGTGGAGTGGTTCCAGTTTTCAATTTGGACCAATAGATGGCAGTGCCTCCAACGCGCCCGGTCGGTCCCAATATACCTGATTTTCGTTTTTTTTTAAATACCACGACGATGGCAAACAAGCATACGGCCCGCCTGGTGGTAAGCAGCTACCGTACCCTTTACAAAAAGGAGGATTGACTGTGTTGACGGTGGGTGCTACATGCAGCGCCACCTATCTATCCAGAATGGAAGTCGAATTATTTTGACAAAGTGAAATCCCGACCCAAGTACTCTACTGAAAAGCTATACATTATGTCACGATTGTATAAAATACTATAGGTTTGCCGTGACGTATTGTAACACCGTTACTTTTCTATTTAGCGAAAGTAACCGACTGAGCCCGCCGAGCCCGCCAACCGAGTCCGGGGGCTCCGGCGAACTCCGGCTCCCGTGCGAGTTCTGCGGCGTCCCTATACCGGCCGACGACCTCGTGTTACACCAGGTATCTATAAACTAATAGCTATTGTTAGGGTTCCGCAGTTAACTAGGAACCCTTATAGTTTCGCCACGTCCGTCCGCGGATAATCTCAGTGACCGTTAGCACTAGAAAGCTGAAATTTGGTACTAATATGTATATCAATCACGCCGACAAAGTGGTAAAATAAAAAGGGGAAAAAAAAATGTTTTATTAGGGTACCTTCCCTATACGTATAGTGGGGAGTGATTTTTTGTAATTTCAACCCTAACGTGTGATATATTGTTGGATACGTATTTGAAAATGAATAGGGGTTTAGTAAAATAATTTTTTGATAATGTAAATATTTTCGGAAATAATCGCTCCAGAAGTAAAAAAAATGTGTCCCTCTCCCTCTAACTTTTGAACCATTAGTTTTAAAAATATGAAAAAAATCTCAAAAGTAGAACTTTATAAAAACATTCTAGGAAAATTATTTTGAACTTGGTAGGTTGAATAGTTTTTGAAAAAAAAAATTTTTGTTATTTAATTTTAACTCTTAAGTGGGGACACTTACTGTGACGGACGGAAAACTACGGAACCCTACACTGAGCGTGGCCGGACATGCTCTTGGCCGGTTTTTTAGGGTTCCGCAGTCAAATAGGAACCCTTATAGTTTCGCCGTTTGTTTATTTCACAAGAAATTGTATTTACAGCGTAAGCCAAAACTTACAATCTTAGTCTTAATAAATATGTTCGTCTGTATGTACATCTGTCCACTCCTTAGCTAAGCTGAAATTGGATGTATGTTTCATAATTCACAATCACACCGACAAAATAGTAAAAAAAAGGGTACCCCGTATACATGTAGAAGTGAATTTTTTTTTCGCTTAAAGACCTTGTGTGATAAAAGACCTTGTTGTAGGTCTTTAAAGAACATTTTTTTTTAATAAAATCAATAGTGTGTTGAAATCAAAATCAATATTGTTTCGATTTAGGACAGTAGACGGTGTTTGATAGATGTTAGAAACTTTTTTTTTATTCCGATTTTCTCCAGACTACTTTTTTTAATGTATGTCAATCGTCGAGTTAGGGAAGGTCTTCTAAGACCAATTCCGCGTAGCATCATGGGATCTGGTGGCTGCCCTCTCTGACCCATTTCTAAAATCCACCCTGTATCATTAACCTGCAATAAACGTACATACTAAGATTTTAGCATTCTTTGATCGAATTACCGTGTCCGCGGAAAGAAACTTGTGTTTTAAATTTTTCGAGGACCAAAACCTAATGATTAAATTGTAAACGAATGTTGACATAAAGAGACACAATGAAAGTTTCTAGTTACGGATTCAAATTACCGCTTTATCAATGAAACTATATACAGTTTTGATAACAGTTCAGTCACACATTTCGTATTGACATCACTCATAAGAATAGGCTGTATAGAAACGGCCGTTCCCAATGGAAATATTTATACTACCACTTTTAAATAAACAGAGCTTAAGTATATATACAAAGTCGACGTTTCTTTTAACAAAACTGCCTGCGTCCGGCGAGACGACGAGACAGAAGTCAATACATTATTAATATAACTACAACGAGACGTGGACGGGTCTATAAAGGAATAAAAGATAGTCATCTATGCGAGAGTCAACGGTATACAATTGTTCAGAGTGCTATTCGGACGACCAATCAGCTAGGAGGAACTATAAGTAATCAGGGTTGGATATTTTGATTAAATTAATCAAAAAGCGCGGCATTGTGCACCACTTACTTTATTTGGAAGGATACACAGTCTGCAAAAACAACCATGAAAGGTATCGTCGTCACTAGCATTTTTTATTTGCTATTTCTTGATCAATTAAAAGCAGAAACCGTCGGTGAATATATGCAAAGAAGATCAAGATTGATAGATATCGACGCCCGACCCTCGATCGGACGCAAAATATTACTCACAGACAGAGAAATACTCATCAACGATAAACTAATGCATTGGAAAAATATTGACTCACAAAATTCAAATTTGTCTAAATCCTTCTTCTCATACCGTGATAGCATGAGGAATTCAAAGTTGTACCGGATGATCAGACGGATGCCGAAGGGGGCGGCACTGCACGTGCACGGCTCCCTGATGCTGGATCCCGATGATTTGTTGCAGTTGACTTACGAAGACAACTTGTATGTGTGTCTTACGCAAAAGTATTTGCAATTTTACTTCTTCGAATCCGCTCCGAACCGGCCCTGCCCTGTTCCGTGGACTTTCCTCCAACATCTCAGAAACAATCATTCAAATCCTGCCATATTTGACGCATTACTTAAGGAGCGCTTAACTTTAGGACCCGAAGATGGTTTGGGGCTTCATTCAGACGAAAACGAATCGTGGGACCAATTTCGATACACCATATCTGCAATCCTATCTTTGATAGAGTACCGACCTGTGCGCGAGAAAATGATTTATCAATCGTTGAAGAACTTCTATGATGATAACATCATGTATGTCGAGATCAGGCTCGCATTGTACCCTTTATATGAATTAAATGGTACCGTTCACGACCAATTTTATATGGCATCGCTGCATGACAAGGTAGCAAGAAAGTTCATGGAAGCCTATCCTAACTTTGCTGGCTTAAAAATTATCCTTTCTCCAAGTAGAAGGCTTAGTGTAGAACAGATGCGGTATGAAGTGAGCGTCGCTCGTACAGTGAGAAGGATTCTGCCCAATATGATAGCAGGTTTAGATATCGTCGGTCAAGAAAGTCAAAGACCCGTTATAGAATTCCTGCCGGTCCTTTTAGATGCGAAAAAGGATCTCAATTTCTTCTTCCACGGCGGTGAAACAAACGAGTACGGCACGTCAGCGGACGAGAATCTATTCGATGCCGTGTTGCTGGAAACAAAAAGAATAGGCCACGCGAATTCTCTGATCAAGCATCCAGTTCTTATAAAAACGGTTTATCAGAATGACATAGGTATAGAAGTGAATGTGATATCGAACTCTGTGTTCTCGCTGGTCCGCGACGTGCGCAGCCACCCCCTGGCGACGTACCTGGCGCTGGGGCTGCCCGTGGTGCTGTCGAGCGACGACCCCGGCGTGTGGGGCGCGCGGCCGCTGTCCGACGACTTCTACGTGGCCCTCGTGGCCGTCGCCAGCCGCCGCGCCGGCCTCCAGATGCTGAAGCAGCTGGCGATCAACTCCATCACCTACAGCGCCTTGGATGACGCGGGAAAAGTCAAGTTGATCAACACTTTTGACAGGCAATGGTCGGAATTTATAGACTATGTTATTGGGGACATGTCGGTTGACAGTAATGTGTAGGCATATGTTGTTGTTGAGATGGCGTTGATGTAATGTGTAAATAGGTACTATTTCCTCTTTAGTACACTTTAAATAAATGATATGAAATGTACATAGTTGTGATTCTTATTTTAGAAAAAAAATGGAAAGGACTCTTATTACCGAATTATTTTCGCACATTCGCCGTTGCTATAGTACGAAGGGGAATTACGTATTTCCATTTTTATTACCAAACCCGTTTTATACATTTCATGCGTGTTTAATGTTGTTAAAATGCAAATTCATACATCTACAGCTATAAGAACCACAAATTTATTAGTTTTCTTTATTTTTTTTAAATACTACGGCGATGGCAAACAAGCATACGGCCCGCCTTATGATAAGCGGTTACCGTAGGCTATGGGCGCCTGTAACTACAAAGGATGCACATGCGCGTTGCAAACCCTTTAAAAACCTATACACTCCCGTTTTGAAGAACCTCATACTGTATAGGTAATTAGGTAGTCCCTTGGGTAGACCTCGGCAGGGAGTTCCTTCCACAGCCGGAGCGTTCACGGGAGGAAATTCGCCCTGCCGATGACGAGCGGTGCAATGACATAGCTTTTATAAGGCATAGGGAATATATTTCCCACCATTCATTGAATTTTATTTTAAAGCCTCAATTTCGCATAATTTTCGTCACGCTTATGTCCGTAAGAAGAAAAGATTGGCTCTTCACATCGCATGTGTTATTTTATTATCAGACATAGAAGTTTTTGTGGCAAAAATGACAATTAACTAGTGATTTACTTTATTGATAATGTTTCGAAGTGACATTTCATAGTAATAGTACATTACATCAGAGGCCGGGAAAACACGGATTTCCGGCCAAGTAGGTATAGACACGAGGCCGGGAATCCGTTTTCACGCCGAGGCATGTATAGTGCTTTTCTCAAACATGCAATGAAATAAAATAAAATAAAAAACCAAAAGGACAATGTTTTATTCAATCTAAAATGCGACCATGAAGTAAAAATTTAAAAGTTAAAATCAGCTGTTCGTAAAACCTGCCGCCATCTTTGACGCTGTCTGAATGAGGTTGGATGTTGAAACACAAAAAAGTTACTTTGCAGGCCTAGGCCTGAAAAGTTGTATGAAATCCCATTTCAGGCCGCCTCGAGATACTGCGCCCGAAAAAGGATACTTCCGAGTCTATTATGAGGAACGTAAAAAGAATATTTCATTGCATGTTTGAGAAAAGTATATTTAAATTGAACTGTATGCTAAAAATTACAAACCGAAATTATGTAATGGTAATATTTTTAGGAATTATCTCAAAATAATATCAAGATAAATTAAATCACGGAATTAGCTTATAATAACTAAATTACAACACAAAGCGCACGGTAGCGTCCTAAGGAAAGTGACAGTTCTGCTGTGCTCCCGCCTAAATTTGACAGGACTGTCAGTGTCACGCTATGTTGTCCCTATACACTCAAAACATTTAAGAAACTTATGGAATTAGAATATGGGATTACAATGGTAACTGTGCGGTTTGTACAACTAGACAACCCGACTGATATTGCGGTATGTTTAAATTTTCAGTGACTTTATAGCCTAAACCCTAGAAGTGTTCAAAGTTTGGAGCTTGTGGGACTGCCAGAAGTACCTTAGTTATATGATGGTCGTGATCAGTCAGTCAGTGAATCAGTGACAAAATTAAGGAACTTTGTTTTGCATTCATTCTTATAGTATATGTTGAAATTCAATGATCTTGGGAATATAGCTTCCTTGTGTTATGGCCTCTTTATCACTGAAATTTCAGATCTCTAGCTTTATCGATAACAGAATTAGAGGGGGTCCAAAATGGCCTGAATGGCTTCGGGAAAAGGAGTGTACGGCCGTGCCTTTGTTGTTTGTTTTGCTCGACTTGGCGGGGGCACTGCCGTGCCCACAGATACCTACATGTGAAATTGGGAGTTAAATATGAGAATGGAGATCATATAGTGCTGCAGCCACGGGGTCAAATTTATCATATTTCTTACCGATTCGTTTCCATACAGTCTTGGAGATCGTAAAAACATAAGTCGTAAAGGTACAATATCTTGTACATCTTATAATTGTGTCCCCTTCAGACCGGCTGCCGTCCAGACCTGACGCAGTACCGGCCGAAGAAGTCCTCCCGCTCCCGCTCCCCTCGCCCGCCGCGCCCCCCGCGCCCCCGCTCCGCTGCCGAGATGGACGACCCCGTCATACCCTGCGAGTTCTGCACAGAGTCTCTCCCTGTCTACCTTATTAGTGAACATCAGGTAAGAAGTCCTCCCGCCCCCGATCCCCGCGCCCGCCGCGTCCCCGCTCCGCTGCCGAGATGGACGACCCCGTCATACCCTGCGAGTTCTGCACCGAGTCTCTCCCTGTCTACCTTATTAGTGAACATCAGGTAAGAAGTCCTCCCGCCCCCGCTCCCCGCGCCGGCCGCGCCCCCGCTCCGCCGCCGAGATGGACGACCCCGTCATACCCTGCGAGTTCTGCACCGAGTCTCTCCCTGTCTACCTTATTAGTGAACATCAGGTAAGAAGTCCTCCTGCCCCCGCTCCCCGCGCCCGCCGCGCCCCCGCTCCCCGCGCCCGCCGCGCCCCCGCTCCGCTGCCGAGATGGACGACCCCGTCATACCCTGCGAGTTCTGCACAGAGTCTCTCCCTGTCTACCTTATTAGTGAACATCAGGTAAGAAGTCCTCCCGCCCCCGATCCCCGCGCCCGCCGCGCCCCCGCTCCGCTGCCGAGATGGACGACCCCGTCATACCCTGCGAGTTCTGCACCGAGTCTCTCCCTGTCTACCTTATTAGTCAACATCAGGTAAGAAGTCCCCCCGCCCCCGCTCCCCGCGCCCGCCGCGCCCCCGCACCGCCGCCGAGATGGACGACCCTGTCATACCCTGCGAGTTCTGCACCGAGTCTCTCCCTGTCTACGTTATTAGTGAACATCAGGTAAGAAGTCCCCCCGCCCCCGCTCCCCGCGCCCGCCGCGCCCCCGCACCGCCAACGAGATGGACGACCCCGTCATACCCTGCGAGTTCTGCACCGAGTCTCTCCCTGTCTACCTTATTAGTGAACATCAGGTAAGAAGTCCTCCCGCCCCCTATTCTTTAAAATGGACGACCTGTCCTACCGTGCGAGTCGATACCGAGTTGCCTTCCTGTCTACCTTATTGCTGAACATACTCGTATCGAATCAGGTAAAATATCCTCACGAAATCTCATAATATCTCGTCTTTAGTTGGCGACCGCCTCTAGTTGGCGTCGTGATTCCTACATTTGCGCCTTTAAGGGCTAAAAATAGGGTTGAAAGTTTTTCTTCAACGCCTATGATATATAATAATGTTATGTTATGATATGATGGTTATGCACGCTCCAAAAGTGAAGCACTTAAAATTAGTGACTTCAAACAATTGGCGGTAGTCGCGCACCAGCAAGCGAGAGATGCGGACGTGCTAATAAGCTCCCGTGACCAGCGTGAGAAAGAGAAAAACTGTCATTTTCTAACAATGAAAAGAAAAGATGTCAAAATATATAAACATAACAGAATCATTGCTAGGTTATGAAATTACTTTTGAAGTATTTTTGTATTCATTTTGTTAGAGTATAATCCATCTATAGTAAATATCATTGCGAACAAAGTCGTGGCCTAAGACTAATCTAATAATATTATAATATCGAACTACCCCCATGTAAATTGTAATTTTATTTTTGTCAGGAACGGTGCCGACGAGACGCGAACGAACTGTATCCGGACTGAGACATCAATAAGTTGACTTAAGTATAATTTCGCATGACAACTCTTCTTAAAATTCTTCTTAAAAAAGTGCTTAATGTGCGTAATGTGCTACAATTATTCGTCTGATTCGTTTGAAATAAAAAAAAGTTTATTCAACCAGATAGTCACCATACTGGAACGTTGAGCCACTTGTTGTTCACTGTTCTTAATTTAGCCGTGTAATGCATATTGGGGTACGGACTCATACGAAGAAGACTATTCAAATACCACTTTTGCCTAACTCTGTTGACCAATGACGCTGACGTGGCTATGGTTACCTTATAACTAGATCCCGTTATCGGAGGTGCAATTAAGTAGCTTGACATTCTTAGGGATGGGTAAAAATTATTCTGAAATACTAGCTGTATGTCGATATTTTTCCTTTACCATAATGAGAGTCTAAGACTTCAATTAAACGTGTTTATTTTGTAAAACATGACTAATTAAAAATGAATATTTATTCACATTTCATTCAATTTATTTTCATTCAATTTTCAATCTTAAATTTTTTGGAGTTCAAGGTATTCTGCGAGAACTGTATTTTCAATATTATAAAATATTATATATTAATAAAATATGCTCGTAAATACCTACAGCTAAATAATCGGGAAAATTGTTGAGGTGACATTTATCATCTATTGATGTTATTGATTTGTAAGCATAGGTGGCCAGTATTACTCGTACCTCTATGGGTAAGGTTTATCTCAAAAGCGTTCAGGCACGGCCCTGCAACTCGAAACATTGGAAAAGTAAAATAGGAACCATATCGTTATTGTTCTACTGATATAATAATGGTTTCTACTTCTTATGACAATGATTATCATGGGTGACAAGAAAAAACATGTAAAATTTTAGTCTGAATTAAATTTAATTATATATATACAATTAAATTTATATACCATATATAAATTTAATTGCCAAGAAAAAGGAAGAGCATCGATATCGATATCATAAAAATTTTTACCCATCCCTGAAAACGTCAAGCTACCAAATTGCACCTCCGATAACGGGGTCTACTTATAACAGCCCTATCTATAGTCTTGAAAACCCGAAACAAACTTCACTTATCGGAATGATTCTAATTTCACTCGTGACTCGTGACAGCGGAGAGGGACGCAACTTATTTGTTAGAATGAAACACACCTATTACTAGTTGCGGATGTCATCATGATCAAAGCTCGGATGACGGGAGCAAATATGCACTTTTTTCTAGTGCTTAATTAAATATAGACTAATTCTATCGACAGCCATACCTACGAACGATTTTTGAATCAGAAATTTATTGATCATAAGTTATGAGAAAAGTATCTATTTAAAAGAACTTTCACTCAGATTTTATTATTACGATCATTCCCATGAGTATGATAATAGTGATAATAATTATAGTATGTAATTATTAGTTAACTAAAATAATATATAATGTAAGCTTACCTAGGTACCTTATGATATATTGTGTAACAACCTGACATGTAAGATAATGAGTTTGATCAATACATTTCTGATTCAAAAATTGTTCGTATGAATGTCGATAGAATAGTCGATATTTAATTAAGCACTAGAAAAAAGTTCATATTTGCTCCCGTCATCCGGGCTTTGATCAGGATCCGACATCCGCATGATATTTTCTTCTTTTATTATACGAATTTACATGAATTATAACTAGTTTTCAGTCGTGTGCCCAAAGTACGCCCGATTTGCATTACACGGCTAAATTAAGAACAGTGACAAGTGTGGTAAAAATACAAACACCTTTTTCGTAACAGCTTTGCTTTGTGTTAAATTTAAGTTAAAGAGTGTTCAACTATCAAAACGATTCGCTCAATTTGAGACTTTTGTACATACCTACTTGTTACTGTATTAGTTTATTCTCTACGACACCTATTTAAATCTTAATTATAGACTTATACAGGCTGTTAAAAATTCTCATACATTTGTTTAAGTTTATATTCTAGTCTGCATTTTCGGACTTTTATATGTTTGTGATTAATATGGTTATTTAGTCTCTCTATTACTATATATTATATCGATAAACAGATCGAACATAATGAGACATCTTAAAATAGTAGTAATCGCAAATTTTAACATGATTTGATTCCGATGGGTTAATATTATTATCTTAGGCCTTTGTCTCAAATCTTAATATGCATGATGATTTTTTTCATTTATGGTATCAACCGATTCGTTTTGTTGTGAGGATCAAATGTATATATGGGGCCAATTGCGTTAAAGCAACATAAAAGTCAGAAATGAGACTTAAAGTCTGAGATTTGCATTTGTTTCTCAAAACGCTCCTAACAAAATGATGTGCAAAAGTGACGTTACGATCAAATAGTCGCCCTGTTTAAAGTATGGAAAATGTATGTAATTGCTATTTTTACAGTGAAATATTGCGTTTATGTATATCGTTGCCGTACAATTTATTATACAGTAAAATGTTAAAAATCGAATGGTATCATTGTTTTTTTTTTCAAATTTCGTACTTAAAAAATCGTTTTTTTTTAACTTTGAAGCCTGATTCTTTGAACCATTTCAATAGTTTTTATTTTATTTTCACTTTATTTGTATATATTGATTATTTTGCATGCTACCAACTATTTTGTATTGCGTAATTCAACATGTGTCATCATCATCAATGTCATCATCCCTATTCTTCCTGTCTATTTCTACGTAAAATATATTGATATAAGTATATTATGGTCTAAAAGCTGGCCACGTCAGATATGACACAATAATGAGAGCGATGAAACCTGTCTAGTTAGACTGCTTTACCATCCTTATTGCTAGATCCGGGCATCTGGCAGCTTTTAATGGGTGGAAGTTAGAGTGACAGACCAACAAAGTTTTCAAGTTGGAAAAAAGTAATACGAAAATAGGTAAAAGCTGCCAAAGTTGTGTCATTTATAGAGGACGGGGTCTATATTTTAACATTAGATTAAAAACCATTGTCTATTATTGCGGAAACAAAAACAGTAGGCGACTAACTAAAAATTGCATTATACATCATTTGGCACTACTTTCCCCCAACAGAAAGTTCTGGATATGATATAATCTAATTAATTACATAATTTCCCATAATATTGCATCCAACCCAAAACTAGGATTTGTGTTCTTCAAGTTATTTGCATTCTTTGACATCCACCACTTTACAGCTGCCAGATGTCCGGATCTAGAAATAAGCATGGTATAGCACACTAACTAGAGGGGTTTCGTTGCTCTCATTATTGTGTCATCTGACGTGGCCAGCTCTCCGTCTATTAGTTAAGTTAGCCTGGCAAACTAATTAGTCACTAGATAAAGGTTCGAAATTCAAAATTAGTTTGTAAGTATATAGATTGTCCTGTTACACTTACTATTTTCAAATTTACAGCCATTTTCTACCGGCAAATTGGTTATCGAGACTATATTATATGTGACAGTTTACATAAAAAGATACCATTTGGCAGTCGGCGCTTACGTTGTTATTGTTAAAATATAATATTGAATCTGTACCTTTTCATGTAGACTGTCACATATTATTACTTAAGAGGATCCACAGTGAGCATTAAATCTTTAAAATACCGTATATGCTTTGCAGCATTTTAAAACAAGGGTATTTGGGTGGATCAACTTTTAGGAAACCAATTTTGTTTTACGATATAAAAAGTTAGCGATATAAAAAGTATGATACTAATTACGAAGCGTTATGATTAAACTTACAAATTTACTGATCACACCTATTAAACACATCAAATGTTCCTATATTCTCAAATAAAACCGGTAACGCAGGAGAAACTACACGTTTTACATACAAACCCCGGGGACAAGGTGCTCTCCTGCGTTACCATACATAAATAATTAAATAATATATATTTTCGTAAACTTGTACACCGAAGTGTTGGCTTGATTGTCTGACTTAACAAACATGTAGACAGATTTGTAAACAATCTATGTGTTATTCTAAAATTTGATATTTAGTGGAGCACGCCGAAAAATAGTCCTTTTCGAAAAGTTGATTCACCCATTTGCCACCAGTTGTAATAGGGATACATTCTTAGGATATTCAATAAAACTAATAGACCAATCACATTAACAGACATTATTTTTGCATTGCGGTTGGTCAAACGACTATATTTTTTTGTAGGCTATATGATATTATTTAGTGTTCGTTAAAAAAGTGCCAAGCGTGAAACGCATTTTATATTTAATGACTGTAGGATATTGGAAAATATATTTAGACATGTATAACGACTATTTTTCAAACATAATATAAGGATAAAATATTTGTGATATGTCAATCAGTGTTGCTATTATTCTAATTGATATTTTCTGGTGTTGCTATTAAATTCCAAAATAAAATAATCTAATTATTTGGCATGTTTTATTTTATTATAAATTATTTTACAATTTACTAAATTTTTTTTGGTTGTAATTATATCCCCAGACTATAGTCCACAACTTCAACACTTAATTAAAATCCCAATATTCTTTTTGGGTTTGTCAAAGTTTTTTACCTATTTATGAAATTATTATTATTACCTTTGAAATTCAAATAATAGACACACTTAAACGAAGATATTTGAAAAAGATTTACCATAGTTGGACCTAAGCTTACTTAGCGTAGGTCCAATCCAACTATGGTAAACTTCTGGACTATAGTCTGGTAAAAAGTTTTACGGTACTTATTAATTTTTTTTACTTATTAGGTAGTGACATAATAAGTTGGAAATAAATGTTTCGGATTGTTGTGCTTATAAATTAATTACATATAACGTTCTGAAAACGCCTTCGGTGGGGAAGAATAATTTTACGGTTACTGTAGTCGGGTCAATTAACTTTTTTATCTACACTCACATTGTAAGTCTTCTAAAACGTGTTCAAAAACGGTAGGCAATGGCTATCATTACCACAACCGATGTTACTATGATAAGCTTTTTATATGTGGCAGTAATGTAATTTTAACTTTACAGGCTCATATATTGATACGTTATGAGTTTCACATCACGAACATCGAATTTGATAACATAATGTACATCCTGTGCTCCTTCCTGACCAACGGCACGCGCCCGCGCGACCGCCGGCACACGAGAGTTGGCCATGGCGGTGCAATGGCGGCCATTCTATGGTTTCCGAACACTTTTTTTGGATATATAATATAAGTGTAGATAAAGCAGTGTATGCAACTGTACGTAATTAGGCCTTAAAACACTCGTGTGATCTTAAAACCACACTCGTATTTTAAGGACCCTTATTACGTAACAGTTACATAAACTACTATTATTGCCCTCTCATTGCTATGGTTACATCCCTTCCCTTGGACAACAAAACAGTATGAATACGTCCTTCGTATAACGGGGACAGAATAAACAATATTAAGAAGTAGATTAGCACAGTTGCCAATTTCGAACAGTCGCCATCTGATATATCTTAGCAGATGAGGTGCTCAAATATATTAACGTCTTGACAATAGACGCAGTATTTATGAACACCTTGGCTGCTCCGATATACAGGCCGATTTTTGAATCGTGAATCAAGACAATCAAACCTGAATTTATTCATGATTTTGAACAACTTTACTGTGGTCAACTTTGTAAACACAAAAAAACAATTTCTCATACATTTTCGTCTACCCAATCTACATGACCCAATCAACCTATCCATGACCTTTTCAGGTAAAATGGAACCGGTAATTTTTTTTGTGTTTACAAAGTTGTCCCATAGTAAAAGTTGTTCAAAATCATGAATAGATTCAGGATTGATTGTCTTGTTTCGCGATAAAAATATCGCCCTGTATATGATGGCTACTACTAGTGCCCGGTTTTATAAAGTTACAAATTCTTCATTTTGAAAGAAAAATTTTGCCAGTTTTCAAATTGTAAATTAACAAAAGAGGGCAGCGGTTTCAAAGCTATAGGCTGTTTATCGCTTATTAGTTATTACCTAGTTCTCATAACTACTTATGTTTATGTAACATTTTATTTGTAGTGTTTTTTATACACCAGACAGGAAAAAATCATTTTCAAAGGCCTAGGCTTTCTCGACTTATATAGCTAAAAATATTTACTAAAATTTTACAGTTTCTATACAATAAAAAAGTCTGATAAAATTCACCTTTTCTGAAAGCAACGTCTCCTTTTACCAGTGAGGCTAAGATACTAAACGAGCGAGTTTAATATTTCTTCACAGGCATTTTTTCACGTTCATTATTGCATCTTCAATTTGAAGATTAATTCTGACCATATTTTGACTATTGTCACAGAAAAAGGAATTCCAAAACCTAACAACTCCCATTAAAATCACGTTTGGATGGGACACGGCTTCACGTTCCCTTAGACTGTTCCAACTATACTAGACGGAGAGCCGTACGTATGTACGTCAGATATGACACAATAGTGAGAGCGACGAAACCCCAGTTCGTTTGCTTGCGTTTGCTTATTTCTAGATCTGGACATCTGGCAGCTGTTAAGTGGTGGAGGTAAGAGAATGCAAAGCAAACCACTTTAAGAATACAAATCCTCGGAGTTCTGGGTTTGATGCAATGTTAGATATGAGAAATTGTCTAAGTAATGAGATTATATTATCATTGCCAAAAGTATAATTTGGGGGAAGGTAGTGCGAAACGACGTATAATGTAATTCATAGTTTGTCGCCTACTGTTCTTTCTGCAATAATACGTAATGTTAAAATACAGGCCCTGTCCTCTATAACTGAGATATCGTCGGCAGTTTTTTCCTATTTTAAAATTTTAAGATCTAGCAATAAGGACAGTATAGCAATCTAACAAAATCCGTCGATTTTGATGCTCTCATTATTGTGTCATATCTGACGTGGCCAGCTCTTAGTCTATACGTATCTTAGTCAATATACCTAGCAGCTTTCTTGGCAGCAATGGGTATTCGCCACAAGTAGATACATCAATTTTGTACAAAACAAGTATTATAAGCTAAAAGCAACACAGGAAGTACTCCTCCGGGCAGCGCGGCACGGTGATCTGCAGTTTGGGGCAGTTCGAGATCTTCTCGCACCTGCAGTTTGACCGGAATCTCCTCTGCCCTGACCGCTCCACCAGGTTGGTAAGTACGGAGCTGGAGGCAGGCTTCTCGAAGTAGCTCAGCTTGGAGTAAAACCGCGGTGGTGCCTTTTTTGCCTGAAACTGAAAATGTTATAAGTACCTAAGTAAAAGTATGTCTCAATCGCGGGAAAATTAGCAAAGGACCGGTCCCATCTGTTGTTCAACTTTATAGTAAGGCTGTCACAGCCTGGCTGTGTCGTGCGATTGTGGCCCACAAATGGTCCCGCC
The DNA here is from genome assembly GCA_947086415.1 of Pammene aurita. Taxonomy (NCBI): domain Eukaryota; kingdom Metazoa; phylum Arthropoda; class Insecta; order Lepidoptera; family Tortricidae; genus Pammene; species Pammene aurita. The sequence continues at coordinate 3,042,051 of OX352307.1, forward strand.
GGAAGATCAGCGCTGGCTTCCGGGTCAGCATAATGCTGAGGCGGGTCCATTTCGTGGTAAACTCTGTATGTTGTTCTACTTTTCTTTTGTTATTATTTTTTAATACTTTTGTGTGCAATTTTGGTTTATCACGAATAAATGATTCTGATGTTGATTCATCTGTCTCCGCCCCACGTGACAGGGATTGTATAGAAGAGAAAAAGTTCCTTC
>OX352307.1:8953013-8965513 GCA_947086415.1 Pammene aurita
ACCCCAGATCGTGCGGGACGATGGCAAGCGCCCCGACGGGATGTCGTTAATCCCCTGGAATAGAGGCCGTGCGCTGGTGTGGGACGCCACTTGCGCTGACACGCTGCGGCGTCCTACATCTCACGCACCAGCCGACAAGCCGGAGCGGCGGCGGACGCCCGAGAGCGCATCAAGGTAAATAAATTACGCCAATTACGAATTTGTAGCTTTTGGCGTCGAGACACTCGGTCCGTGGGGCAGGGGTGCGCGCGGGCTCCACAGGGAACTGGGCAAAAGATTGAGGGAGGCCACAGGTGACCCTCGCGCAGGCAGCTTTCTCGCACAAAGACTCGCTATAGCGATTCAACGCGGGAATGCTGCCTGTGTGATGGGCACCTTACCGAGGGGCCAAGGTTTAGAGGGTCGTTTTTAGTTATATATTTTTCTTTTTAAGTTTAGACTTAATTTTAGTACTTTTGTTTTATAAATAGTTAAAGTTTAAAGATATTAAAACCTGTAAAAAAAAAGGAGTTATGGAGCTATAATAGAATGCGCAAAAGCGACTTTCATAAGGGACTCGTTAACTTGTTTGTAAGTAAATGTTGAGTTTTTAGTTCGAGGTGGACTATGAGTGATAACTTTTAACTGACGATGTGCCCGTCTCACAGACGTAATGAATTTTCTTTCGAGAATATTTTTTTTAATCTCCCAATATAATTTATAGTATGTTCTGACAATTTCCTCTCAGTAGTGCACAAAAAACACGAAATATATTTTGAGTGTAACAATTAATTTTTTTTAATGATTGTACTTGAGGGCTCTAATGATAATTTCTAAACATAGCAGATTTTGTATTTCTTAATCATTGAGTAATTAAAGAAAAAAGTCACTGGTACATTATACCCATTTTTTTTGGTGTTTCTTCTTAAGTGTCGAATGGACTCTAAAATTAGTATGTTTTTTTTTATGAGTATCTATTATTCAAATACATACAATGATTTATATAAAACTGTCGGCACGGCGGGCGCGCGCGGCGGCGGCGGCGATCTCAGGCGAGGGAGCGTGTGTGTGACGTACCTGACGATAGCAGCGAGCTTGTTGTGGTCGGGCGGCGGCACGGCGGACAGCAGCACGCGCGGCGCGAGGTGCAGCGGCGGCGGCACGGCGGGCGCGCGCGGCGGCGGCGAGCTCAGGCGAGGGAGCGTGTGTGTGACGTACCTGACGATAGCAGCGAGCTTGTTGTGGTCGGGCGGCGGCACGGCGGACAGCAGCACGCGCGGCGCGAGGTGCAGCGGCGGCGGCACGGCGGGCGCGCGCGGCGGCGGCGAGCTCAGGCGAGGGAGCGTGTGTGTGACGTACCTGACGATAGCAGCGAGCTTGTTGTGGTCGGGCGGCGGCACGGCGGACAGCAGCACGCGCGGCGCGAGGTGCAGCGGCGGCGGCACGGCGGGCGCGCGCGGCGGCGGCGAGCTCAGGCGAGGGAGCGTGTGTGTGACGTACCTGACGATAGCAGCGAGCTTGTTGTGGTCGGGCGGCGGCACGGCGGACAGCAGCACGCGCGGCGCGAGGTGCAGCGGCGGCGGCACGGCGGGCGCGCGCGGCGGCGGCGAGCTCAGGCGAGGGAGCGTGTGTGTGACGTACCTGACGATAGCAGCGAGCTTGTTGTGGTCGGGCGGCGGCACGGCGGACAGCAGCACGCGCGGCGCGAGGTGCAGCGGCGGCGGCACGGCGGGCGCGCGCGGCGGCGGCGAGCTCAGGCGAGGGAGCGTGTGTGTGACGTACCTGACGATAGCAGCGAGCTTGTTGTGGTCGGGCGGCGGCACGGCGGACAGCAGCACGCGCGGCGCGAGGTGCAGCGGCGGCGGCACGGCGGGCGCGCGCGGCGGCGGCGAGCTCAGGCGAGGGAGCGTGTGTGTGACGTACCTGACGATAGCAGCGAGCTTGTTGTGGTCGGGCGGCGGCACGGCGGACAGCAGCACGCGCGGCGCGAGGTGCAGCGGCGGCGGCACGGCGGGCGCGCGCGGCGGCGGCGAGCTCAGGCGAGGGAGCGTGTGTGTGACGTACCTGACGATAGCAGCGAGCTTGTTGTGGTCGGGCGGCGGCACGGCGGACAGCAGCACGCGCGGCGCGAGGTGCAGCGGCGGCGGCACGGCGGGCGCGCGCGGCGGCGGCGAGCTCAGGCGAGGGAGCGTGTGTGTGACGTACCTGACGATAGCAGCGAGCTTGTTGTGGTCGGGCGGCGGCACGGCGGACAGCAGCACGCGCGGCGCGAGGTGCAGCGGCGGCGGCGAGCTCAGGCGAGGGAGCGTGTGTGTGGTGACGTACCTAACGATAGCAGCGAGCTTGTTGTGGTCGGGCGGCGGCACGGCGGACAGCAGCACGCGCGGCGCGAGGTGCAGCGGCGGCGGCACGGCGGGCGCGCGCGGCGGCGGCGAGCTCAGGCGAGGGAGCGTGTGTGTGACGTACCTGACGATAGCAGCGAGCTTGTTGTGGTCGGGCGGCGGCACGGCGGACAGCAGCACGCGCGGCGCGAGGTGCAGCGGCGGCGGCACGGCGGGCGCGCGCGGCGGCGGCGAGCTCAGGCGAGGGAGCGTGTGTGTGACGTACCTGACGATAGCAGCGAGCTTGTTGTGGTCGGGCGGCGGCACGGCGGACAGCAGCACGCGCGGCGCGAGGTGCAGCGGCGGCGGCACGGCGGGCGCGCGCGGCGGCGGCGAGCTCAGGCGAGGGAGCGTGTGTGTGACGTACCTGACGATAGCAGCGAGCTTGTTGTGGTCGGGCGGCGGCACGGCGGACAGCAGCACGCGCGGCGCGAGGTGCAGCGGCGGCGGCACGGCGGGCGCGCGCGGCGGCGGCGAGCTCAGGCGAGGGAGCGTGTGTGTGACGTACCTGACGATAGCAGCGAGCTTGTTGTGGTCGGGCGGCGGCACGGCGGACAGCAGCACGCGCGGCGCGAGGTGCAGCGGCGGCGGCACGGCGGGCGCGCGCGGCGGCGGCGAGCTCAGGCGAGGGAGCGTGTGTGTGACGTACCTGACGATAGCAGCGAGCTTGTTGTGGTCGGGCGGCGGCACGGCGGACAGCAGCACGCGCGGCGCGAGGTGCAGCGGCGGCGGCACGGCGGGCGCGCGCGGCGGCGGCGAGCTCAGGCGAGGGAGCGTGTGTGTGACGTACCTGACGATAGCAGCGAGCTTGTTGTGGTCGGGCGGCGGCACGGCGGACAGCAGCACGCGCGGCGCGAGGTGCAGCGGCGGCGGCACGGCGGGCGCGCGCGGCGGCGGCGAGCTCAGGCGAGGGAGCGTGTGTGTGACGTACCTGACGATAGCAGCGAGCTTGTTGTGGTCGGGCGGCGGCACGGCGGACAGCAGCACGCGCGGCGCGAGGTGCAGCGGCGGCGGCACGGCGGGCGCGCGCGGCGGCGGCGAGCTCAGGCGAGGGAGCGTGTGTGTGACGTACCTGACGATAGCAGCGAGCTTGTTGTGGTCGGGCGGCGGCACGGCGGACAGCAGCACGCGCGGCGCGAGGTGCAGCGGCGGCGGCACGGCGGGCGCGCGCGGCGGCGGCGAGCTCAGGCGAGGGAGCGTGTGTGTGACGTACCTGACGATAGCAGCGAGCTTGTTGTGGTCGGGCGGCGGCACGGCGGACAGCAGCACGCGCGGCGCGAGGTGCAGCGGCGGCGGCACGGCGGGCGCGCGCGGCGGCGGCGAGCTCAGGCGAGGGAGCGTGTGTGTGACGTACCTGACGATAGCAGCGAGCTTGTTGTGGTCGGGCGGCGGCACGGCGGACAGCAGCACGCGCGGCGCGAGGTGCAGCGGCGGCGGCACGGCGGGCGCGCGCGGCGGCGGCGAGCTCAGGCGAGGGAGCGTGTGTGTGACGTACCTGACGATAGCAGCGAGCTTGTTGTGGTCGGGCGGCGGCACGGCGGACAGCAGCACGCGCGGCGCGAGGTGCAGCGGCGGCGGCACGGCGGGCGCGCGCGGCGGCGGCGAGCTCAGGCGAGGGAGCGTGTGTGTGACGTACCTGACGATAGCAGCGAGCTTGTTGTGGTCGGGCGGCGGCACGGCGGACAGCAGCACGCGCGGCGCGAGGTGCAGCGGCGGCGGCACGGCGGGCGCGCGCGGCGGCGGCGAGCTCAGGCGAGGGAGCGTGTGTGTGACGTACCTGACGATAGCAGCGAGCTTGTTGTGGTCGGGCGGCGGCACGGCGGACAGCAGCACGCGCGGCGCGAGGTGCAGCGGCGGCGGCACGGCGGGCGCGCGCGGCGGCGGCGAGCTCAGGCGAGGGAGCGTGTGTGTGACGTACCTGACGATAGCAGCGAGCTTGTTGTGGTCGGGCGGCGGCACGGCGGACAGCAGCACGCGCGGCGCGAGGTGCAGCGGCGGCGGCACGGCGGGCGCGCGCGGCGGCGGCGAGCTCAGGCGAGGGAGCGTGTGTGTGACGTACCTGACGATAGCAGCGAGCTTGTTGTGGTCGGGCGGCGGCACGGCGGACAGCAGCACGCGCGGCGCGAGGTGCAGCGGCGGCGGCACGGCGGGCGCGCGCGGCGGCGGCGAGCTCAGGCGAGGGAGCGTGTGTGTGACGTACCTGACGATAGCAGCGAGCTTGTTGTGGTCGGGCGGCGGCACGGCGGACAGCAGCACGCGCGGCGCGAGGTGCAGCGGCGGCGGCACGGCGGGCGCGCGCGGCGGCGGCGGCGAGCTCAGGCGCGGCCGCTTGGCGCGCCGCGGGAGCGCCGCCGCCGCGCGCTTGGCTCGCTCGTGCGACTCCGGCGTTATGTTGATGGGCATCTTCCACGCGTCTGTAACAAGTAACAATCATTTTAAAGAAAAAAACCGACTTCACTTAGGCCATTCGACCTTCCTAAGACCCCGAGCTACTGTATAAAATGTTCAAATCAATTCTCCAGGTGTTAAACCTCCTTGTTTTACGCCTTTAACCTTAATTTGTCATAAAAATATATATGTCAAATAGAATACTAAAATTATGTTATGTCAGTGTCACCTAAATAAACAGAGAGAGAAACCACAAAAGTTAGAGTCGTCTTCGACGCTTCTTGCAAGGGACTGAACGGAATCTCGCTAAATGATGATCTTATGGTTGGACCTAGGCTACAACCAGATTTGAGGCATTTAGTTCTTCAATGGAGGTCATACCCAATCTGTTTAGTGTCTGACATAGTAAAAATGTATAGGCAAGTCAAAGTACAAACTAGCGATGCAGATTACCAAAGGATTCTATGGAGAGATAATTCAACTTCAGCCTTGCAACACTTTAGAATGTTAAGAGTTACCTTTGGCACAGCTAGTGCGCCATATCAGGCAGTAAAGGCTCTACAACAGGTAGCTATTGAAGAAGGCCAAAGCTTTCCCCTAGCTGCTAAAAGAGTCATATACGATTTCTACGTAGACGATCTTATGACTGGATGCCAAGACGAAGAAGAAGGAATTCAAGTCTACGAACAAATGAATGAACTTCTAGGAAAAGCAGGTTTTTGCCTTCAAAAATGGGCAACAAACAGTGAGAAATTGGTGGAAAAGATAAAAAATAGCAATATGAAAACTGAGATTTACGATGAAATTAAAATTAAGGAAGATGAAATAATAAAAATATTGGGACTATCATGGAATAGAAAACACGATGACTTCCAATACAAAGTATCTCTCCCCCCCATTAAAAAACCCATAGCAAAAAGGAACATTATATCGGACATCTCAAGCCTCTTCGATCCTCTAGGATGGATAGCACCTAGTGTAATTTTAGCAAAAAATATAATTCAGAAGTTATGGTTAACCGGCATAAATTGGGACGAAGAAGTCCCAAGCTATTTAGCACAAGAATGGTGTATATATCGCGAAGAATTGACATTATTAACACAAATTCACATCCCAAGATGGATAGGCTCACATATATCCAGTCAACGGATAGAGCTTCATGGATTTTCCGATGCATCCAAAATAGCGTATGCAGCTGTCGTTTATGCTCGAGTAATAAATGAGCCTCATAATATCATTGTAACCTTGATATCAGCTAAAACACGGGTTTCACCTATAAAACAGATTTCCATACCTAGGTTGGAACTTTGTGGAGATTAATAGTTGAAATAGCGGAGCAAATGAACATTGATAAACAAAATATTCACACTTGGACAGATTCAACTGTCGTCCTCGCTTGGCTAAATAGCCACCCTAATAAGTGGAAAACCTTTGTAGCCCATAGAGTGTCAGAAATCCTAACGACATTAAACTCAAGCCAGTGGTCGCATGTACCATCTAAACTTAATCCTGCCGATTACGTATCAAGAGGTCTACGCCCATCAGAACTGAAAGACAATACGATGTGGTTCAACGGCCCAGATTTTTTAAAGGAAGAAGAAATCAGATATGATAGACTAAAAGATACAATAACTGATTTAGAGATGGCAAGAACCTGTCATACCATATAAACCTTCGACAATATTTGGGATAGATTCTCATCAGATTGATTCGAGTACTCGCTTATCGCAAACGTTTTTTAGCATTGAGGAAACGTTCGAGAATAAGTAATAAACATAGCTATCTCACAAATGAAGAGCTACAGGAGGCTCTTGACGTATGCATTAGACAATGTCAGAAAGAACATTTCGAAGCTGAATACGAAGCTTTGGACGTCAAGAACACTGCAGTCTCACAAAAATCCAAATTAAGGTCATTGAATCCGTTTTTAGACGAACATAAAATTATTAGAGTCGGAGGGCGGTTAGAAAACACACCACTGTTTGACAAAGATAGGAAGCACCCAATAATTCTACCTAAAGGCTCTAAATTAACGCAGCTCATCATAGCAGACGCTCACATGAAAACATGCCACGGACCTCCACAGCTTATGCAAAATTACATTAACTCAAAATATTGGATATTAGGGTTAAAAGACGTAGTCACAGCCCTTTTCAGGAAATGTGTAACATGTTAACGATATTCAGCTAAAATAAAATCTCAGTTAATGGGCCAATTACCAACTGCAAGAGTAACTCCCACACGCCCCTTTTATTTTAGTGGCGTTGATTATGCTGGCCCAATAAACCTCAGAACATCTGGAGGTCGTGGACAGAAATCCTTCAAAGGCTACATTTGTCTTTTTGTGTGTATGTCTACTCGAGCCGTACACATAGAAGTAGTAAGCAGCCTTACAACAGAAAGTTTTTTACAAGCTTTTCGAAGGATGCTAGCTCGTCGCGGACATTGTGCAGAAATTTGTAGTGACAATGATTCCAACTTTCTGGGAGCTTCTAAGGAGCTTAACATATTATTTAAAGCAGAAAACTCAAAATTTGCTACAGAAGTTGCTGAAGCATTGGCAACAAACGGAACCACCTGGCATTTTATTCCACCCCATGCACCAAATTCCGGTGGCTTATGGGAGGCTGGTATAAAATCTATAAAATATCATTTGAAACGTGTCATAGGCAACTCAACCCTTACTTACGAAGAAATGGCTACCGTATTAACTCAAATTGAAGCTTGTTTAAACTCTCGACCGATATCTCGCCTCAGCAATGATCCGGACAACCTAAATGTGCTAACCCCTGGACACTTTTTAGTAGGAGAATCATTGCTTACGGTTCCTGATCGTAACTATCTCAACTCGAATATAAGTAGTTTGAGAAGGTGGCAACTTACTCAACGCATGATACAAGAATTTTGGCGACGGTGGTCACATGACTATCTAAATCGATTTTTTCATCGATATAGATGGTCTCTGCAAACACCTGAGCCCAGTGTTGGGGACGTAGTTTTAGTCATGGAAGACGATCTGCCACCTTGTCGTTGGTTGCTCGCTAAAGTGGTAAGTAAGCATCCGGGTTCGGACGGTATTACGCGTGTTGTCACATTACGTATTAAAGGGTCCTTAATGAAACGCCCTACATCAAAGCTGTGCATTCTTCCTGTAAGCAATTAAACTATATTTAAATGTCTAATAATTAAAAATATTTGAGTTCTGTTAACTTTATAACATCGTTATCGACTATGTCGTATAAGGTTTATTAAAATATTTATTATATTATAATTGCACATTTTAATTGAAGTAAATTCAAAATTGGTCAATAAAACTAATCCACAGCGCAGGCTTCGTCAAAAAGGATACAAAATGAAATAAGGTTTATTAATTACTTCATTAGAATGTGACATGATTTCTCATACCATATTAAAAAACCTGTTCGCGACCTTTATCTTAATGTTTATTATTTAAGTATGTAAGTAAGAGAATTTATTTAATTTTTGTTAAATGTTGAGTAACATACATATTTATGTTTAATGAACTTGTGAGCAGGTGTCAATGAATTAGATTTACTAGTATTGAATTTTGTTTAATTATGCCCATGGTGGGCGGTGTATTAATTAAGTGCGCCATATTGCGCACTTGGTGGGCGGTATGTTAAACCTCCTTGTTTTACGCCTTTAATCTTAATTTGTCATAAAAATATATATGTCAAATAGAATACTAAAATGATGTTATGTCAGTGTCACCCAAATAAACGGAAAGAGAAAATTACACCTATTTATTTTATTTTATTGTTTGTTGAAGAATACACAATTTATTCACCAGGATCCCATCATCAGATTCTGACCTGATGACATTGAGACCAATTGTCATTAATGCCCTATCAAACAAAATAGAAACCAAATCGTTCCAAACAATTGGTATAATCGATAAAGCAACAACAACAACAAGGCCGACGAATTCAGAATCTTGAAATCGGTTGAAGATAATTCGACGAATTCGATAAGACGAATTCAGGATCTTGAAATCGGTTAAAGATTGGGAAAAGGAGTTTTCTGGGCGTACTCTGAATTAATCACTTGATTTCTTTTATGAAACTTTTAAGAGGTTGAGGGATACCTACATACCCAAGAAGAAGATTTATACGGACTCGTATCCTGCATGGTATTCACTAACACTAAAAAAGGTTCTTAAAGAAAAACATAAATATTTTAAAAAGTTTAAGAATTATGGTAATAAATCCGATTTACTTTCGTTTAATGTTATGAGAGACAGGGCGCATTAATTGGAGCAGGACTGCTTTGTTATGTATATAGATCGTGTGGAATCTAATATCGCGAAGTCCCCTAAGCAGTTTTGGTCATTTGTTAAATCTCGCTCGACTTGAAATAAAATTCCTAGTAGCTTGAAATTTGGTCAAAAGTTGGTCAACAATGGGCCTGACATATGTGACGCTTTTTCTGAATATTTCGCATCTACATTCTCGTCATTAAATGTACCAGCTCAAGTAACGGATAGTGCTGATTGTGCAGGCAGCTTGAGTGGTATTGAGGTGAACCCGAACAAGGTCATTAAATTACTGCTTAACCTGGACACAGCCAAGTCCGCTGGTCCTGATGAGTTACCAGCTTTATTTTTAAAGGCGCTTGTAATTCCTATTGTCCTATTATTTACACGCTCTTTAGATGAATGCATAGTTCCTGATATTAGGAAATCAGCATTTATTACCCCTGTTTATAAAAAAGGATCTAAAACGGATATAAGTAATTATAGACCAATCTCTAAATTATGCATTTTGGCCAAGGTTTTCGAAAAAATTGTATATGAACAAGTATATGAATCAATTAAACACTCATTCATCCCTAATCAACACGGCTTCTTACAACGTAGGTCCACCGTTTCAAATCTTGTGTTATTTAATGAATATGTAACGAAGGCAATGGATGATGGCTTCCAAGTTGATGTAGTCTTCACGGACTACAGTAAGGCCTTCAACAAAATTAACCACCAGATAGTAATTTCAAAACTAGAAAATATAGGAATCAATGGAGATCTGTTAAGATGGTTCTCATCCTACATTGATAATAGATCTCAGGCCGTAGTTGTCAATAATTACATATCAGGGTGGGTAACGGTCCCAAGTGGAGTCCCCCAGGGATCCTTACTGGGTCCGTTACTTTTTAATATCTTTATTAATGACATTGGGAAATGTTTCACTTACTTTAACCTACTATGCTTTGCCGACGATATGAAATTTTTTATAAAGGTAGCGTCTGATTTAGATTCGCGTCTTCTACAGTCCGATTTGTCACGTCTAGATGAGTACTGTCTGACGAATGGGCTTGACTTAAATCCATCCAAATGCTTCTCAATGACGTTTTCGCGCAAATTTTATTTAATCGCTACTTCTTATGTGCTTAAGGGACAACTTCTTATCAAAGTACCCTTCATGAGGGATCTTGGAGTCATACAGGACTCGAAACTGCTGTTTGATAAACATGTTGATAATATTGTTGGCAATGCATATAGATCACTAGGTTTTATAATGCGCAATTCCAGCCACTTCACACAAGCTAAAACTCTAAAAGTGCTATATTGCTCATTAGTCAGAAGCAAGCTGGAGTACGCTTCTCAAGTATGGAATCCATGTTATGCTACTTATATTGAAAGGATTGAACTTGTTCAACGTAAATTTATAAAATTTCTATGTATCAAAACTAAAAATCCTTATGACTCTGCTAACTATCTATAAAAAACATCACCTAATACCACTTAATAAACGGCGGGAAATAGCTGATATAAATTATATTCTTAATATCACTACTGGTTTAATAGATAGTCCTGAATTACTTTCCAACCTCTCCTTTAATACCCCCACTCGTTGTAAAAGGTACTATCCTCCTATATCTATTAAGTTTTCATCGTCCAATTATAGACGGAACAGTTTCTTGTCGCGTGCGAGTAGAACATTGAACAGCCTGGCAAACGAATTAGACATTGATGTATTTAACTGTAAGATACCTGTTATTAGACACAATATGACGTTAAAATGTTTTGATTGAGAATGCTTAAAAACATTTTTTCACAAACGTTGGGTGCTTTGTCCTGCTTAGCAAAGTATTTTATTTTTATTTTTATTGTAATTCAGCTTGTCACTTGTGTTTGAAATTTGCCACTCCTGGTTTATACCTTATATTGATTGTTTTCTTATGTTGTGTGTTGCTGTGTTCGAGCGTTGTCACTTTTTATTTAAGTAAATCTTGAATGTAATAATTTGTAGCTATAAGTGTGATCCTGTAATTGGCTTTCCATCTCTTATTAATTAGTGCTATTTTGTTTTGATAGCTGTTGGATCTCCGTAACGTAAATAAATAAATAAATTGTCAGCATCATCTTGCTAACGTTCGTATCTTTCTGCCGCGGCTCAATTAAGCCTGTCCGCTTGAAAACCTACTCACAAGAATGGGCATAGGCACTAGTTTTTACGAAAGCGACTCTCGTCTGACCATCCAATCCAGAGGGAAAACTAGGCCTTGTTGGAATTAGGTCCGATGTTTTCCTCCACCAATAAGCTACTAGTAAATATTAACACTTTGACTACCGAGAACCCGCCTGGTAGGCACTCGTAATGTTTGCTCAGATGCCGGGCACGCGGCGTGCGGCATTGCGTTGTACGTCGTAGCCCGCCTGGCGGTTTCTGGGGTATTGTTCAAAATTTTGCCCGGTTGCGAAAGTGTTAAATGATATTTCATACATAAGTTCCCAGAAATTCAGTGGTACTAGAATAAAATCTTAGTTTAAACAAATAACAAATAAACAAATAAATATTATGGGACAATCTAACACCAATCAACCTAGTCCCACAGTAAGCTCAATAAGGCTTGTGTTGTGGGTACTAGGCGACGATATATATAATATATAAATATAGATAAATACTTAAATACATAGAAAACATCCATAACTCAGGAACAAATATCCGTGATGAACACACAAATAGATGCCCTGACCAGGATTCGAACCCGGGACCTCCTGCTTCATAGGCAGGGTCACTACCGACTAGGCTAGGAGGCCGTTAGTTTGCGAAAAGAGAAGTCTTAGAATCGTACGTACCATAGACAATTAACATAATCGACTTTTACTTAATGAACCTCATTATTATAGTGAAAATGACATTAGTAGCCCATTATTCTTAATAATTATTTGTTAGTTAACTCACTCATTAAATGCGAAACTAAACTGTAGTCCATCCGGAAAGGACTGGCGAGATTGAACTGTTGATATTTTGTGTTCTCGATCTGAAATCAAATAATAATACACGCACATTATGAAAACGAAGAAACAACACCATATCTAAATTATTTAGAAACATTATACCTCGTTTTTTAGGGTTCCATAGCTAAAATGGCAAAAACGGAACCGTTATAGTTTCGTCATGTCCGTCCGTCCGCCCGTCCTTATGAAAACTTGACAGCCATTTTAGTTGGAACGGAAACTATAGACGTATCTTAATAAAATTTAAACATAAGCTGTGTTTTGTATGCCGCTATTTATTTATGTAGTTATATATCAGAAAAAATATTTTTGGGGGGCGCTCCATACATTTAACTAAATTTAAAAAAATTACAAACTATCAACATGTTGCACATCAATCGACATGTGCGTGTGTGTGTGTGTGTGTGCGCGTGTGTGTGTGTGTGTGTGTGTGTGCGTGTGTGTGTGTGTGCGTGTCACCTGCGCCAGCGCGCTCATGTTGCCCAGCAGCAGGT